>JAQZBX010024540.1:0-30097 GCA_029593785.1 Cabassous unicinctus
ACTGTGGTCTATGCTCGGTGGCAAGGCCCCAGGATGTGTATATCCATTGCGGGTCTAGTGCCACGCGGATGGGGAATGGTTGTGTGGGGTGTTGTTGGGGGTGTGGGCGGTGGGGAGCATGGGAATCCCTGTAGTTTTTGAGTGATATTTGGGTAATCTAGGCACCTTTATAAAATGTATACATATATATATAACAAATAACATTTATATAAACAAATGCACATATATGCATATGTATTATATATCATTTTACAAAAAAAAAAAAGATTTCAGAAAAAGAGCTCAATCAATACTGGGAATTAGTCATCACATTCAACCCTTGGTTAACCATGGCTTCCCTGTGGGACCCCCAAACACGGGCTAAGCTCTTAAAGTGCATCCGCTCAGCGGAGGTCCATGAAGGCAAAAACTTCCTGCTTGGTCTCATCCCCGCTATACTTGCCATTTATGCCTGCTTAACAGGCGCCCCACCCGAGAACCAAGTGCCTATTTCCCCTGACCTGAAAGAAGAATTAAACTCGGAAACACAACCCCTTGTGCATTTAACCGAAACCCCTAACGACTCGGCCCCCCTTTTCTATATGGCTACAGCCCCCCTCTACCCTCCCTTATCTCCGCTCCATTCAAATACCACACCAGCCCTTCAAGGGACAAGTCCCCCCTCCTCAACCTGTTAGATGCACCCTGCGAAGTAAACTCTCCCTTCACAGGAGGCCCCCTTCCCTCTGAAACACCCACAACCCTGAAAAAACTATATGAAATGATGGAGGGCTTAAAAACAGCCATACCAAAAAAGTGAAAATTATAGGTCAAATTAGTAAACTTCATGTTTCTGTTGGTGTGACATAATTCTTTTTGTGTTTGTCTGTTTGTTCAGTGTCAGAATATGTTTTGATGCCTCTGGATGGTAGTATTGAATTGATGGGTGAAGGTTCTTAAAAGAGCTCTACTAAAATTTGGTAAATTTTTTTAAGAGAATGTGTTCTGTGAAAGTAAAATTTGTCTTAAGATAAAATGACTATAGTCTATGTAGTTAAGAACAGTTATGGAGAGTTTGAGGAAGCACTGTTCAAATGAAAACATTTGAATGGCTAATTCCAGATTTAATCATTATTCTGACAAGTTTGTTTAATGTTGATGGTGATTGTGTGTTGTCAAAGGTTTGCTTGGAGACAGTTTCCAGGATCATTGTGGTGGCTTGAGTATGGAAGGTATATAAAATGTGTTTTTATTATTGGGGAAAGAGACAATAATTTTGTCCTAAAATAAAATGACTGGTTATTAAGAAAAAGTAAAATGTAGGACAAAAGCTAAATGAATACAAAAAGTGCAAAAGGCTTGTGAAAAAGGAATTTTGGTGGTCAAAGCTAAGTAAAATTTAAGCAGTCTATCTATAAGAATTTAAAAGCTTTAATGTCAAACAATATAATAACAAAAAGTTAAAGTTTTGTTCTTTCTCAAAGTTTCTCAAGTCAGTAGTCTGTTTTAGTAAAAGTTTACAAAGATTTTCTCCTAAATAATCAATATGTAATAATGAAAGTCTGTTTTGTCAAGATGGCTTCTTGTGCTTTGACCTTGTCATTTCCATGGAGAAAAGGGTCTTATCACTTTTAAAAAGAGCGCAGTGTTCAAACCTGCTTTCTCGGGGTCAAATTCTAGAGTAGCTTTTATTTCAAACTGTCACAAGTAACTTGGTCTTTTAAAGTTCATGTAATATAAGTTAAATGAAGTTTTTAAAGCTGTTGTATAATTAAAAGAAATTTTCTAATTTTATGAAAATTAAAGCTGTATGAATGGAGAGTTCATGTGAGTGCTTTCGGAGTGTGTAGGATTCCTTAGAATATAATGATGTTTCAGTGTAATATTAGATAGAATATAATGTTATTAATCATAATTTTAGTTATAAGTACAAAAAGAAAGCAGCCATTAAAGGCTGCCGGGGTAGTGAATAATAGTAAATTATAATAAAATAAAATAACATCCCTGCAAAATGCAGTGGTCCCAAATATTGCTGGTTTGTTGCAAGGGGTTAATATCCAGTTATGTCACTATCACTTTGTTTTAAAACTTGCTAAGGCTTTCTTTGCTTTTTTCTTGGACGTGTCAAGTCAGCCCACAGTCCCCTTCCTGTAAAGTAGCCAAGAATAAATCAAGCTCACATTCAACACTGTGAGCAACAGCCCCAATTCTAATTACAATATTAACAACAGAACCAATGCAAGTACTAAAATTACAAGTTAATGTATTACCCCACAGCCCAAATGGGAAATAGCGATTTGTTTTTGCCTATGCCTCAAACTATACAAAATGGAGAAATTGGGGTCATTCTAATCATACTACTAAGAATCTTAAATGCTTAAGTAACAAAAGTTTATTCATTAGATGTGTGCTGATTAAAAATCTTATTATTGCCTGTTGTTAGATAATCTACTGTGGTTATGAAAAATGTATAATATACTTAAATACTAATCAAAACTTCAGTACAATACATTGCATACTTAAGTAAGTTAATAATTTGTATATTACACATAGAGGTATTTTATTAAGTATATATATAAAGCTCTTGTTTTAAATTTGAACAGTTCTGAAACTAAATATCTTAAGACAAAGTTTGGTAAGTATTATTAAAGCCTAAGAGTAAAGCATCATACAGAAAATTTTGTTAATCAACAAACCAAGATTTCAGGAAGCATTTTGGAAATTAAAATAATAAGCACATCAAGGATGTTTTGTAACAAATTAAAAAAGATAAAGTGCATTTCAACAGGTGTTGTACTCCTCCCTGGGGGAGCTGGCCTCTCTCCCAGGAACTGATGCCTAAACCTTAAAATGTACAGTCCAAGGAGTGTTGTGTTCCATCCTGAGGAGGCTGGCCCCTTCCTCAGGATTTAGCAAAATACTCCCAAGTTGGCATCAATACTAGCAACTTTGTTAATCCTAAACACAGTCAACCAAGACTCTAGTGTCAGTTGCTACTTCAACAATTCGACACTTCCCAGCTAAAAGCTAAATATTGGTAAATATATATATGAAGCTGTTCTGTTTATCTGTCATTTTGTAACATTGTTCGGTATTGACTTGATCTTTTGATTGGTTGTGTTGTTCATGTTTCTCACCCTAGTTGTCAGTATAAGCTTGTTGAACTGAATATATATATTAACATTTATTTTGTATCTGTCCAGGACTCTGGCCAGCAATGGGCCAAATATATCAGTGTATTAGACAACTAGTTTAATGGAAGAATAAAGATAATAATCAATAGGAGAAGGCAAAAGTTAAGTAGGATATAGGGAAGAGGTTTTGCTTGTGTCTTTCCAGAAAATTCAGAACACCCTATCTGGCTACTCAGTAGGTATGTTCGGCCAACATCTTCTTCGGAACCTTCAGCTCCACCCTTATCTCTCAATGTTGAGGCTGACTCCCCTCCTCCCGCTTCTCCTACAAATCCTCTCACACCCACAACCGACCTATGAAGGAAACATCTCTGCCTGGATATTCACCGTATGAGAAATCATTTCCACCAACTCTCAAACCGTAAGTAAGCCTATAGGCAATGCCTCCTGTCCTACTACAGGATGTAGCACACCCATTACCATCCACATCAACCCCGCTAACGTGTATGGTTATTCCTGCCCATATATGTGCTTCCCCCACTACCAGAAAGATAGCTACTATACCGACAATGGGTACGATTCCTTTATATGTAGGCTGCCCGTACTGGTCCTGCATCATCCATGTTGCTTCTTTGTCATCTACATTCTTTCAAAACATCACCGGCTTTTATATCTGAGTCTCTGACCCTTGGAATCAGAGATGGCAGAACGGAGTTAGGGCTGTACTGTACTCCACCTGGTCCACTCCATCGAGCTTTATCGAAATCGCTCGGCAATACATGCTCCACAGCTCCTCTCCAGCTACCACACCCATTAAAAGGACTGAGGAAACAGTTATTAAAGCAGAGAGACAGCTTGCCCTAGCCCTCTCCCCCTATAGACCCCTTTCCTGGGTTCAGATCCTTACCAATACCCTAAGCCTTCGCAATGCCTCAGGTATTGCCCCCAACACTAGCTCTTGCTTCTTATGCACCTCCCTTGGCTGCCCCCTCATGGCCGCTTTACCCATCTATGGCGGTCCCTTAAATACTATGAATAGCACAGCCTGCAGCGGCCTGTCTATCCACAACATTACCCTTTTTGATGCATCTCTAGAAAACATAATGTGCGACATTACTTCTAACCTTGCCCCCACCCTTAGTACCTACCCATGCATTAATAACGTCTCAGTAGATTCCACTCTGTTCGCCCCACAATGCTTCCGCTTCTGGTGTGATTCTTCCCTCACCCCCTGCGTTAATGCATCTTCCCCCGGTCCTTGCTTGCTAATCTCTCTGGTCCCCCAGTTAACCCTTTATACCAAATATGAAGTAAGCTCTCTTATGACACCCCCTTGCTCAAAAAGAGCAGCATTCCTCCCCCTCCTTATAGGCACCGAACATACCACCTCAGTCATAGCCATTTCATTGGCTGGCAGTGCTCTGGGTCACACTGTAGTCACGGCTGAGGGTTTCTGTAACACATTACAAGTCACCATTGACTCCACTGTCCAATCTCTGGAGTCTCTCCAAAGGCAACTTACTTCAGTCGCACAAGTGGCTCTCTAAAACTGCCATGCCCTAGACCTCCTAACAGCAGAAAAAGGTAGAACTTGTCTTTTTTTACAGGAAGAGTGCTGTTACTATATCAATGAGTCCGGGGTCGTAGAACAAAATGTCCAGACCTTGTTCAATCTCCACAATGATTTAGCCAACAAATATGGGACACAACAATCACTCTTTTCTTGGCTCAACTCCCCGCTGTCAGCTTGGCTAGCCCCCATTATCACCCCCCTTTTAACCTTCCTCTTTTTCCTTCTCATAACTCCCTGTGTAGTCAAGTTTGTCCAAAAACAAATTCTGAGCATATCGTTACTAACTTTCTGCCAACTTCAGTATCCACAGTACCAACAGCTGCCACAGCAGCCACCAGGGCTCCAACAGATGACACGTCTGAGTGGGAACACCGAGATGTGAACCCTCCTTTCCCCTTCCTTTTCGAGCAGATACAACTTAGTTATTTCTCCCCCTTTTCCCTCCTTCATTTACATTCGACACCCCACCACCACCGAACTAAAAGGAGCAAACCATCCAGTGGCCACTGGGCAGGTGCATATCATATACACGGAAGCTCCTCTAAAAATACCCCCTCATGCACAAAAATCTGGCCGGCAGCCAAAGACGGGTAAGACCCTCAGAGGTGGGCAACCTAAGACAGTTGCAGCCATTATGACCCCCCACAAAGACCTGGCTGGCAGTCAATGATGGGTAAGATCCTCAGAGGAGGGCAACCTAAGTCAGGCGCAGTCAAGGAAACCCCTATGCCTACCACTTCTCCCCTCTATTATATAATAGAAGAGGGGGAGATGTAGGAGATGTAGGGGGAGGGGCGAGGGGGGTACAGAAGCTCTGAGTGCACTGCCTGGGAAAACCTGGGCGTAGACACCATCTTGGTGCCAATGCCGCAACCAACCAGGGGCGGACACTACCGCAGCCAATCAGCTGTTTACACTGGTAGCAATCTTTCCCGCTGTGCCACAGCTCCACCCTTACCTCACATTCCATACCTTATATAGGCATAAAGCCCTTCCCTACCAATCAGAACACAGCTCCACCCCTCCCTCACATTCCATACCATATATGGGCATAAAACCTTTCCCTACCAATCAGAACTCGCCCAGTATGCCTTGTCCACCCCCGCCCCACTCAGCCTTCCTGCCCTGTATAAATGTTCAGAGCTCACCCAATAAACTCGGACTTGGAACCCGACCCAGTCTCCTGAGTGTGCATAGTCTCCGTTACTCCATTACTCACTGTCCCTCGGCCACCGAGACCGAGAGGCATCTGCTCCCCCTTCTCGTCTGCAGCTCAGTAACGACTGGGCCTGCAGACCCCAATTCCCGGCTCGTGGCATTACGGGGATGCCCGAAACCAAAGAGCCCCCAGGTCACTGGACCCAACGGGATGAGAGAGTTGGCCGGCGATGACACCTGATGGCACACCCAGTCATGGGACCTGGTGGCACACCCATGCACGAGGCCTGGCAGTGCACTGGCTTGTAGGGCTTGATGGCCCACCTATATGTGGGGCCTGGGGTCTCACCTGCTCACAGAGCTTGGCAACACACACACTGTAGTTTTAAACACAAAGCTACAAATTCCCAGAGCTCACCTGTTCCTTCCTGCAGCCCTCCCCCAATTCCATGAATAGCCCAACGCCCACCCTACTCCCTCTCACATTACAGCATTGTCAAACTCAATCAGATCACTGCATCACTATTACTCCCATCCACTGCTCAACTACCCTCTTCCACCTAATCATAGGTCTTGCCCATGTTGAGCCTCAACTCACCACACTCTACTCCCTTTCTGTCTCCTGATAACCTACCTTCCAGACTCTGTTTCTGAGAGTCTGATTAAATTGCTTAAGTCATATCAGTGAGGTCACGTAATATTTGTCCTTCAGTGACTGGCTTACTTTACTAAACATAAGAACTTCAAGATTCATCCATGTTTTCCCATGAGTTAATACAGCATTTCTTTTTAGAGCAGAGTAATATTCTATTGTATGTATATAACACAATTTGCTTATCCATTCTTCTATGAATGGACACTTGGGTTGCTTCCAACTTTTGTCAATAGTGAATAATGTTGCTATGAACATTGGTGTGCAAATATCTATTCATGCCCTTGATTTCAATTCTGGGTATATACCCCGAAGTGAGATTGCTACATCATATGGCAGTTCTATAGTTAGTTTCCAGAGGAACTGCCAAAGTGTCCTCCTCAATGGCTGCAAATTTCTACATTCCCACTAGCAGTGGTTGACTGTTCCCTTTCCTCCACATCTTCTCCAACACTTGCATATCTCTGTATTTTAATAGCCACCAGTTTAATAGGTGTCAGATGATAGCTCACTGTAGTTTTGATTTGCATTCCCCTGATAGCAAGTGATGTTGAGCATCTTTTCATGTAATTTTTAGCCATTTGTATTTCTTTGAAAAAGTGTCTATTCAAAAATATCTAGCCCATTTTTAAAATGGATTGTTTGTTTTGTTTTGAGATGTAGGATGTCTTTATATATGCTGGATATTTATTGGATAAATGGTTAACAAATGTGTTCTCACATTGAGTAGGCTGTCTTCTTAACCACTTCAAAAAGACCTTTGAGGTGAAGTGTTTAATTTTGAAGAGGTCCCATTTACCTATTTCTTCTTTTGTTGGTTGTGCTTTGGATGTAAGTTTTAAGAGACTGTCACTATTACAAGGCCTTGTAGATGTTTCCCTACATTATCTTCTAGGAGTTTTATGGTCTTGGCTTTTATATTTATGTCTCTGATCCAGCTTGAGTTAATTTTTAGAAAGGGTGTGAGATGGTGATCCTTTCTCATTCTTTTGGAAGTGGATATTCAGTTCTCCAAGTGCTATTTGTTGAAGAAGTCATTCTGTCCCTGTTGAGTAGGCTTGGTGGCCTTGTAAAATATCATTTGACTGATTATGTGAGGATCTATATCAGAATTCTCAATTTGGTTCCATTGGTCAGTATGTCTATCCTTGTGCCAATATCATGCAATTTTGACTACCATAGCTTTGTACTGTGCTTTAAAGTCAGGTAGTGTGATTCCTCCAACTTTGTTTTCATTTTTCAATATGTTTTTGGCTATTTGAAGTCCTTTGCCCTTCCAAATAAATTTCATAATTCACTTTTCCAATCCAGTAAAAATTGTAATTTTTATTGGGATTGCATTGAATCCATAAATCAATGTGAGTAAGACAGACATATTAATGATGCCTAATCTTCCAATTGATGAACATGGAATATTCTTCCATTTTTTAGGCCTTTTTGATTTCCTTTAACAGTGTTTTATAGACTTCTGTGTACAAGTCCTTTACATCTTTAGTTAAGCTTATTCCTAAATATTTGCTTCTCTTAGTTGCTATTGTAAATGAAATTTCTTCTTAATTTCCACTTCAGATTGTTTATTATTGGTGTACAGGAATGCTGCTGATTTTTATGTGTTTTTCTTAAATCCTGCCACTCTATTGAAATCATTTATCAGCTCTAGAAGCTTTGCTGTACATTTTCAGGGCTTTCTATGTATAAGATTATGTCATCTGTAAATAGTGAAAATTTTACTTCTTCCTTTCCTGTTTGCATGCCTTTTATATCTTTTTCTTGCCTAAGTACTGAAGCAAGTACTTCTAACACAATGTTAAAAAAAGAGCAGTGACAGTGGGCATCCTTGCCTTGCTCCAGAATTTAGAGGGAAAGCCTTCAGCATTTCACAATGGAATATGATGTGAGCTGTGAGTTTTTCATATATACCTTTTATCATGTTCAGAAAGTTTCCTTCTATTCCTATCTTTGAAAGTGTTTTTGTGAACAAAAGATGCTGTATTTGTCATATGCTTTTTCTGCATCTATAGAGATGATCATGTGATTTTTTTGCTTTCAATCTGTTAATGTGGTGTATTACATTAATTTTTCTTATGTTGAACCATCCTTGCAAACCAGGGATGAGAACCACTTGGTGACGGTGTACATTTCATTTTATGTGTTGTTGAATACAATTAGCAAGTATTTTGTTGAGGATTTCAGCATTCAATTTCATTAGATAGATTGGTCTGTAGTTTTCTTTTCTTGTGGTGTCTTTATGTAGCTTTGGTATTAGGGTGATGGCATCATAGAATGAGTTAGGCAATGTTCCCTCCACTTCTATTTTTTGAAAGAGTTTAAGTAGGATTGGTGTTAGCTCTTCCTGAAATGATTGGTAGAATTCATCTCTGAAACCATCTGGTCCTAGGCTCTTCCTAGATGGGAGGTTTTGATGACTAATTCAACCTTGTTACTTGTGATTCATCTATTGAGTTCATCAGTTTCTTCTTTCATCATTGTAGACCACTAGAAATTTGTCCATTTCAATGAATTCAGAAAGACTGAAAATATACAAAATAATTTTTGTGATCACAATGAAATAAAGCTGGAAATTAATAAAGGACAGAGAACCAGAATAAACAAAAAATATAGAAGATAAACAACACACTCTTAGACACTATTAGTCAGTCAAGGAAGAAATCACAAAAGAAATTAATAACTACCTTGAAATGAGTGAAAATGAGAACACAACATATCACAACCTATGGGATGCAGGAAAAGCAGTGCTGAGATGCAAATTTATAGCCATAAATGCCTATATTAAAAAGAAGAAAGAGCTAAAACCAAATACCTAACTGCACACCTGGAGGAACTAGAAAAACTATAACAAACTTATCCTAAAGCAAGAAGAAAATAGGAAATATCAAAGATTAGATCAGAGCTAAATGACATTGAGAATAAAAACACTAGAAAAAACTAACAAACCAAGTCTGTTTTTTTGAGAAGATTAATAAAATTGACAAACCCTTAGCTAGACTAACAAAGAAAAAGATAGAGATTTAAATATATAAAATAAAATGAGGGAAGGGATATCACCACTGAGCCCACAGAAATAAAGAGTATAAGAGGATACTTTAAAAAATTGCATGACAAGATGGATAACTTACATTCAACATATTTTGAAGCTCACCAAGTGATTCCAATGTGAATCAAACTAACTAATCAGCCCACATGCACTAATTATCCAACTTCAATAAGCACAAATATTAATCATGGGCTATTACTAATATGCATATTTTGATGCAGCATGCCTGGGTTTTAACTGAGAGTCTTTATATCTAACAAGACATGGGGCCATGGACAGTATTGTGTTACCAAGCTCCTCTTTTCACTCAGGAACATGAAATTTTATGAATAATTTTTTAAAATGTCTCTATAAGCCCCCTCTCAATTGGAGGTGGAGTGGCCATACCATTCCAGACTCCTCAGGATGGGGGGAAGAACTATGGACTACAGTGGTCTTACTTGTATTCTACTATAGATATATTTTGATTCAAGCTATGGAAGAAATTACAACATTGATGTGGAGCCAGTGGCCACTGGAGGTTCTGGGGGCAGGGAGAGGGAAAAGCAGCTGTAATACAGGGGCTTTTTTGGGACTTAGGAATTGTCCTGAGTGTCATTGCAAGGACAGATATAAGTCATTTTATATCATCATATAACATGCAGGACTATGTGGGAGAGAGAGTGGTCTACAATGTGAACTATGGTCCATGCTTGCTGACAAAGCCCCAGGATGTGTTTATCAATTGCAGTTAATGTGGCACACTGATGAAGGATGTTTGTGTGGGGTGTTGTGGGAGGTGTGGGAGGTGGGGCATATGGGAATCCCTATATTTTTCGTGTAACATTTATGTAATCTAAGTATCTTTAAAAAATTAAAATTAAAAAAAATAAAAGTTAAAAAAAATGTCTCCTTTATTTAGAATCCAAAACACTTGTAGAACATTTCATAATTTGGTAAACTTTATTAACATTGAACAAAATTTAAAAACATATTTACAATGACATTTAATATTCAAAGGCCAAGAGAATAGTCTCCATAATAATTGCCTTTATTGGCTTCTAGGAAGCAAAATCTCTTTTCTCAGGATGAGGATGCTTTAAAAGATGTAATTGCCATGGGTGGTCCTTTACACAAAGTCTTGCAAAGTTCAATCAACTGCTCACCAATGCAGATGCATTTCTTATCTTCTGATTCATATTTTAGTTACCTATGTAATAAATTATAAAACCAAATTTGATGAGTACCATTTTATAATCAACTCCAATGTACATCATTAAAATAGTGTCTGTGTCAGGCTTCAAAGCAAGGCCTTTATGGATAACCAGAGATGGCATTAAGTAAACATCAACACAAGAGTTAGGCAAACTCACATTTATTATGTCTACAGAGGTAAGGAGCCAAGGTCAGTCCAAAGTGACTCAGACCCAAGTCTGAGGTATGCTGTGGTTTTACTGTTGCTTAAAAACCTAAGTTACTAGTTAACATTTGCTTTGATTATGCATTAGCTTTTATGCATATGGATGATCATACATAGTTATATAATTATATGATTAGTATGTACAGGAAATCACACTTGCACATACACTGCATGATCAAAAAAGGGGTGGATAATTCCACACCTGGGTGGGAAATTTACTATGTTAAGTGAGCAAGTTGAAGTGAGGACAGCAAGGGGATTCTTCTGCACAGGCCTAGCCAATGGCCCAAAGCTTGTTTTCATATTCATTGCTTCAACAGGATGTTCTTGACCACCAAAAGTGGAATTTGGTACCAGGAGAGGGTTTCATCTCATTACCTTCAAACTTACACATAATTTATTGCTTTCTATCCTAGCAATAGGGAGAGAAACATGTTACTTTCAGGTATTTGGTCATCCTACATCCATCAATTTCCTCCTTCTATTTATGGCAATATTCTTATCACAGGGGAAAGGATGAAGCTCAGATCTGTAATTATGTCTTGCTGATATTATGGGTGTTGATCTCTTAGGAAACTATTGTAAGAGGGTAGTCTGAGGAGGAAAAGTTGGTATGTTAAGGGTTGCAATTGCTTTTGAATAAAGTGTTGCATGCATGATATAAGTACAGAGGCAACTGCTAAAAGAATAAAGATAATAATTAATCATTCTATGAGGAGGAACAGCCACTTGGTAAGGCTAGATGGGTTCTAAAAATAAAAAATTACTTTCTTCTGCAATGAGGTCATTGGCTTTGTTTTTTAGTTCTTTAATGCTTTTAAGGACTTTGCGTGATTCATTTACACAGTAGCAGCACTCTTCTTTGAGGAATAAACATGTTCCTCCTTGTGTGGCCATTAGCAAATTAAATGTTTGGTGGTTTTGAAGCACTGCTGCCATTAAGGAGTTTATTTGTTTTTGCACTAAGATAGTGTTTGCTATTAGCCCCATCCAGACAAATGGCCCACCTGTAACCCCCAGCCAGCACCAATAAGTCTCCACACCCCAATAACAGATGGCCAAAATTCCCATACTCTCTTCCTGAAAAAAGGGACATTTCTGGCCTCAAAGCTGACCTCAAAATTGTAAAACATTCTATTAAAAATTCTGACACATCTACCTCATCCTCCCTAAAACTAGAGTAAAAGTACTTTTCTACTTTCCTCACTATTACCCCACCCCTATGCTACTTAAGGGCCAGCCTAAATCAGTCAAGTTGAATAAGTCTCTCTTCAGACCCCCACCATGCAAGCCAGCTAAAGTTTCACCTTCAGAATTCTGCCATGCTAGTGATCTAATAAACTTCTCTGCCTGAACTTTGGTCTGTCTCTGAGCCTCATTGAACCAGGATCTAACATTTCAGTGCTGAAACTTGGGAGACTTCATCGAGACAGATCAAACCCTTAGCTATCCTTCACCTTGCCATTGCAACTTTTCCATCCAACACTGGACACAGATTCATCTTTGGGTGAGTCTTGGGACCTCTCTGGAGTATCCTGTCCCTTTTCCCTCTGTCTATAAATCCTAACACTAGGTCAAAAATCCTCCCCAGTATTGGAGAACTGTCCACCTTATGTGATGCTCCCAGTTCTGGGGACACCAGGTCCTGGATTCAGTCAGCATCCCTTAACTGGCCCTTAACCTGTCTGGAAGTGAAAGATTCAAGGATGCTTGCTTCTTTCCTTCCACACCCTTTTTACTAAAAGATCCCTAAACTCACCCTCACCTCACCAAATATAAGAAACTCCCAATCATTACCTCCAAACACACCCCCCCTTGGCTCTCTCCTCCATAACCTCAAAACTCTCTGCCCCAGAGGAGAAATCAAACTGAAACAGTTCATTTTTCACTCTACCACTATTTGGCCTCAATATAAATTAAACAAAAACCAATGGCCAGAACATGGCACTTTCAATACCTAAGGTCTCTGAGAACTTGAGAGCTTTATCCAATGCACTGTCAAATGATCTGAGGCTCCCTTTGTTCAGGCTTTTTTCTTCCTCTGCAAACATTCATCCCTTGGCCAATACTGCACCACCTATCAAATTCTTCTTCTCCAGGACTAACCTCACCTCCCACATGCATTGATGAATAAACTAACCAAAGCCCTTTTTTTGCCTTGTAATATATCAGAACTTATTTATTCATTCTACTCTTAATAAACATTTGTGTTTCCTGTTTTGTACAATCATGAAAAAAAAAGCTATGAACAAAGAAAAAGAAAAAATACAAAAAATAACAAAGGAAAAAAGAAAAACAAAAAGGCTATGAACAGTCTTGGAAATGCTTTTATGTAAACCTATAACTAAATTCTCATGAATTGTTTCTAGGAATAGCAATGCTGGAATGAAGAGACATTAAGTGAAGGAAAAGGAGGCCCATCTCAGAGAGGTACATACCCTGGACTCTCCCAATACATATATTTAAGAATTAATTCATATTGTACAGTGGGTATAGAATGTCTAAAAATCAATAGTCTACAGAGAATTGACCCAATAAAATGGGCAAAAGCCTTGGAGAAAGACTTTCAAAAGAATATTTTTTATGAAATTCATTAACAATTATATGTTTCTTAGAGATTAATGGATGGGAAGCATTTTAACAGTTTAAAGAACACTATCTTTTTGTTTTGTTTTGTTTTAATATATACACACATATATATATATACATTGGGAAGAGCTGATAATTCCTGAGACATCAGATAATCAAAAACAGATGGTCCAACACATCAATAGGCAGTGTTCATCTTTTAGAGTTCCAAAAGGCAAAGGAATGCCACAGAAAGGGTTGGAATCATATCTCTAGTAACCATCTCTTAATGAATGGGGTTGGAAGGACCAATTGAAGACCACATGATATTTAATTTGATATTTGCTCATTTAAAAACAAGAACATAGGCCACAAACACCTAAAAAAGACCTAACTAAAACTACTTTTAAGGTCTTTAACAATAGAATGAAGAACTTAAACAACAAAAATTAAAAGGAGATCAGGCTAAATATAATCTAGTTGCAGCTGCTATCCAGGACAACCAGAAGAAACCTTCAAACTCTGGTCAGGCCATGCCAGGACCATGCTTAAGTGTGGTCAAGAAAGACACTGAGCCAAAGCATGCCGGAATCCTAAGGGTTCACTGGGTCCATGACCAGGGTGCAGGGTTAAAGTACATTAGAAATTGCACTGCCCTCAAACCCGAGACTGGAAGGCTCTTGTCCCCAAAACAAGTCCAAACCCACAGCCAGGATTGTCCCTCCAGGGCTACTGGAACTGGTCACTGAAGCCTGATGCTGCCAGGGCTCAGATGGCCCCACCATCTCCATCACCAAGGCTGAACCCAGGGTAACAATAGCGGTGGAAGGTAAGCTGATCTCCTTTCTAATAGACACAGGGGCCACATATTTGGCCTTACAAAAATACTCTGGACTTTAGTCTGTTCTTCTATCTCTATTCTGGGGGTTAACAGCCAAGTGTCCAATCCCTTCCAAACCCAAACTTTAACCAACCTCTTAAAAACCATTTCCTTTACACACACCTTCCTAATTATATCTGCCTGTTCCACTCCACCAGTAGGGTGAGACTTGCTTACAAAATTTCATTCCACCATCACTTTTCCAATCCCAAATCCCCAAATATCACCCCTCCTTCTTTTGGCCCCACAGCCAAACCCATTTCCCAATCTTTCCCTATTCTCCTATAATATGTAAACCCTGTACTGTAGAACACTCAATGCCCCTCTGTAGCAAAATACCACACCCCAATTAATGTGACACTCAAAAATAATACCCCGTTTCCTAACATACCCCAATATCCCCTCAGCCCCAAGCTTTGCTATGGTTACAGCCCATTATTAACAAACTCCTTGCTGGCAGAATTCTGCATCCAACTGACTCTCCTGCTAATACCCCAATCCTAAACTGCTAAATTAGAGCATAACTGCATTTTTATTGCTCAAATATTCCTAACTGGTTGCTAATTACTAATGGAAGTGTTCAGGACAAGTTTGCATATTACAGGCAACACTGGTTCCTGAAAGAATCTTAAAAGCAATAAAATCAGAGATGCGAATTGATAAAAACCTTAAAAACAGCCATAGCAAAGGAGTGAAAATTATAAATCAAATTAATGTTTCACATTTCTGTTGGTGTGTCTTAAATCTTTTTGTATTTGTTTGTTTATTCAGTATATATTTTAATGCCTCTGTTTGCTAAAGATGAAACTTAAATGGATATAAAAATAAGTAAAAATGTTTGTGGAACTGCTAACTAAAATTTGATGTTTGTTTAAAAAGCTGTGTTTTATCCTAAAATAAAATGGCTAGTTTTCATAAAAGCTGAATAAAAGTGTGTATAACAAAACTTGTAAAAAGTATTGTAGAGGGGGATAGAGGCAAGATGGCATCAGCTTAAGTGGATGCTCACCATCTCTCTCACAAAAGGATGGCTAATTGGGGAGAGGATCCTGCCTTGGTGAGCTGTTTTGGGAGCCCATGGAGAGGGAGCCCTTGGGACATCGATCTGGAGCGAGCTGGAGAGGGAGATAGAATTCTCAAGATGAAACTGTGAGATTTTAGCCCCACACCTAGAAATCATGGATTGCTAAGCCCCACCATCAGGGCAAGGGGCCAGGGTGAGCCCTGACTCCTGCCAGCAACCCAGTGAGAGGGAGCATTCTCTGAGAGTGGGAAGGTTCTGGCAAGCAGTGGAGAAGGGTTTTCTTTCTGTGGATTTGGTTGCCTGGAACCCCTTAGAGCTTTGGGGAGCATACCAGATGGTTCAAAGTGGCCCCAGGGTGAGGGGAGAGGCAAATCTGCTGAGGAAGTCTGATTTACCTAACCACCCTGAGATACAGAGGCTTGGCCTGAGAGAGGGCAGAGTTAGCCAATTTAATAGTTCTGTGCTGAGGACTTTCAGAATTTCAACTCCCCTAAGGGAGTCAGGCAGTGGGAAGCACTTAATAAGTTTCCAAGAGTCTATTTGGAGTCCCCTGGGAGGAGAGGGTGGTAGAGAATGGGCTTGAAAATCATTTCAGTGTGGTGTACTCAGTAATCAGGGTCCCATTTGAATTTTAAAAGGGAACTCAACTTGACCAGGAGAGGGGAGAGGGGAACTGCTCATAGAGCCTGCTGAGTTCTGCTGCCCCAGGAGAGTAAAACCTGCCTGGGGCAAAGTGACTGAATAGCTTTGTTTTTTTTTAAGAGAGAAATTCCTTTATCTTATAGTGACATTCATTAAATACTTATAAGATGAATTAACTTTACCAAGATTTTAACATGTTCAATACCCTTCTGCATATAGTCTAGAATAGAAGAGATATTACCATATTCATCAGCTATATAGGTACAGTACTTAATAGTAATCAATAAATGTTTCTCCTTGAACTGCAGTTAATAGATCTAAGCTCCAGGTTTGCAATACCATACATCTTTTCTCTCCATGGGAGTAGGCCATTGTATTGGCAAACACAAATGCCAAATGTATTTGCTTGAGTTATACTCACAGTACTCTGGTAATTGATGCACCACTTGGTATGTCCTTCACACAGCCAGCATGCTACAGCAAAGTTGATCCTAGAGAGAGTGACTAGGAATTTAAGGCTCCAGTGTTTCACCCCCCTGATGCATAGCACCCTTCAACACTGTGAAACATAGCCAGTATGGAGGCAATGTCCAATGTCCATCTGGTCATATCAAGCCCCTGCTGGTGGCAGCAGGAGTCTGAAACTGCAACAACTCTCCATCCACTTCAGAAGCATAACCGAAAATGCAGTAATTACCTTTATTTTTTGGAGATCAGTGACCAACCTAGCCAATAACTCAAATGGAAAGGCAACATGCAAGGTATTTTGGACAGGTTTGAATGCACAAGAGAGTTTAAAAGAGATAGACTCCAGTATTGTCAATCTTTATGTACTTTCTAAATACTTACAATGCAACAATTAGCATATTAAATGACATTTCTTTTGCCATGATTATGCAAATTAAAAGGTATTTTACTTTAACAGTACAGGTGAAACTACTTTCTCCATTATTTTATGAAAACTGAAGGTTCCCAATGCAATAAAGATTATCTTTACTTACTACCACTTTACTTTTTTTAATTTTTAAAAAATATACTTAAATCACATAAATGTTACAGAAAAAAATATAGGTATTCCCATAAACCCCACCTCCCACACCTCCCACACCCTCCCTCATAAACATCCTTCATTAGCATGGAACATTCATTGCAATTGATAAACACTTCCTGGGGATTTGTCATTAAGCATGGACCATAGCTCACATTGTAGACCAAACTTTCTCCCACACAGTTCTGCATGTTATACGATGGTATAAAATGGCCTATATCTGTTATTGAAATGTCACTCAGGACAATTCCCAAGTCCTAAAAAAGACCCCATGTTACAAACTGCTTTTCCCTCTCCCTGTCCCCAGAGCCTGCAGTGGCCACTGGCTCCACATCAATGTTGTAATTTCTTCCATTGCTTGAATCACAATATGTCTATAGCAGAATGCCAGTAAGTCCACTCTAGTCCATAGCACTTCCCCACAACTTAAGGGGTCTAGGATGGTGATGTCCACTCCACTTCCAATTGAGAGGGGGCTTATATCCCATGGGGAAGATGGATGGATTATCTTGCCTGCAGCTGCAGACTCTCTCCATTCCCTGGGATGCCCATTGTCCATCATCATCTCCCTTCCAGTTTTCCTGGGTGAGTCCAATGAGCTGAAGAGTAGGAGTTGCTGCTCCACAGAGGTTCTGGGCCCAGCTGGCACATGGACAGGCCAAAGACTTAAGTCTCTGGATGTACACCTACAAATTCCAGCACCAAGTATAGGTTTGAATAGAAGGGACAGATGAGTCATGTGCATGAAAGACATAGTTGAGTCCAACTCTGTCACTCTCTGGAGAACAAACTCCAATGTAGGGCCCACTGGCAGGGCACCAAACTCCAGAGCTATCCACCCTGACATAGGGCCTGGGTGTCTCCAGAGCCCTCAGGAGCCCCACTATTTGGGGTGATATCCACTTTGGAATTCTATGAGATACTACTGAGATGTGCATAAGCATTACTCTGGGATGAACTCCTAAATCATTTTGAAGTCTCTTAGTGATATAAACTCTTTTGTCTTTACCATTTCCCCCTTTTATTTGAGGTCTTTTTCCAGTCACATTGCCACTTGGCACTTGGTAGCAATCCCTCGGTGCCAGGGAGGCTCATCCTCTGGAGTCATGTCCCATGCTTGGAGGAAGGTCATGCATTCATATGCTGAGTTTGACTTAGGGAGAGGTCACATTTTAGCAACAAGAAGGCTCTCAGGAGGCAACCCTTAGGCACACCATAACAATAGGGTATTTTTCAATTTCAAGAACAAAGAACCATAAGGCTACTCATCAATATCAAGGGCCCAAGAATGGATCATCCTCCTTCACCAGTCACTGCCCCTGCACTTGGGGGACTGTTTTTTTGTTTGTTTGTTTGTTTTTTGTTTTTATTGTGGGTAAAAATCAAATTTTTCACAATACATACCAATAGTTGTAAAATGATATATAAATACATATTCATATATGTGCATTTGTTTACATAATGTTATTTTATATATATATATATATATTTTTTTATTTTTTTTTATTTTTTTAAAGGTGCCTAGATTACCTAAATATAACTCAGAAATTACAGGGATTCCCATGTTCCCCACCTCCCACACCTCCAACAATGTCCCCCACCACCTGTTGCTGCTCCCTTAGAGAATGTGGCAGAGCTCTCCAGGCTGGGAATTCAGTATTATCTCATTTATTGAGTCATTCTCCACCCACTGTGATAATGCACTGTGAACATTTGAACATTTTTATATAGCTTATATTTATGATCAGATGAACTTCCTCCCATGCATCCCCAACCCTGACACCCCACATCAATGATTTTCCCCTGCCCAAGTTTAATCCTTCTGTGATCCAAAGCTTCTTCAAATCTGAAGCCATTACAATAGCTGAATACAATTTATAGGAAAATGAAATAATAATGATAAGTTTAAATGTAAGAGATAAAATGCATAAAATTTAAAAAAATAAAATTAAAAGATTGGGATATTAAAAACATGAAAAATGTAAAAAAAAATTTTTGACCTTTTGCCTTTCATCACTGCAATATCTGGTGTCCAGTCTATACTGCGGCACCTTCCCCTTCTCATTCCCCAATGTCTCACTATTTTTCATTTTATTTTCAAAGAAGTTTTATGTCACAGTGAAGTGATACACAGAATAAAGGAAACTCTCATATAATCAACATCCTCCCCCTTTCTTCCCCACCATATTAATACCTTTTTATATGTGAATGGTAGCATTGTTATAACTGATATACAAATAGTGAAAGATAGCTATTAAACATTGTCAATGGTTTAACCTATGGTTAACATTTTTTATTGTACACTTTTATACATTTTGATGATATTTACCATGTTCTGTGTCCATCACTGTGTGGTAATGAAGAACATTTCCACTGACCATTAAATACCCCTTTTGATCTATTTTATCCCCACACTCCATCTCCATGGGGCCCACAATGACCCCCTGTCTTGAATATTGCATGGCAAGATTCATAGTTACATGCAACAAGATGTTTTGACACACTGGTGTGTCCTCCCCTATTAGGAACTGCCTTTGCTCTTGAGAGTATCCCAATTGTCTATTTCTGAACATATCAGTCCTCCCAAAGATGGGAGTCAAAATCCTTCTTGCTCATTAGGTGGGTCTCCAAATATTGATACAACACATTATGAAAGAATGAACACTCACAGACATCCCAAATTCAGCTCTAGGTACAGCCTGTGCCAAATGTACCCAAACCAACACTGTAAACCAGTGACCCTTCCTTGTCATTTTGCCATAAGAGCATTCCCACCTCTGTATTTTCTAACTCATACCCACAAATCCCCATTGTTCACCTGGTCCCTTTCCCAACCTCCCCCCAGTTTCCTGGAACTTCTAACTCACCCTTCCCAATCTACCCATCTGTCAACCCTGTGAAACTCAACCCAATAATATCACTACTCTCCTGTCCCATCCCTTCAGTATGGAACTACACTATATCACTTTATCATAGATTACATGCATATGGGTGATGACTCACAACCTTCTCTTCTCTTTCTATTTCTTGTAAACATATCTTACAAACAATAGCTCTCTGAGACTGCTCAATCTCCTTAATTCATATCAGTGAGGTCATGTAATGTTCATCCTTCAATGCCTGGCTTGCTTCATTCAACATAAGGTCTTCAAGATTCATCATGCTATCCCGTGTGTTAGCACTTTATTCCTTCTTACAGATGACTAATATTCCACTGTATGTGTGTACAACATTTTGTTTATCCATTCATCTGTTGATGGGCACCTGGGTTGATTCCATCTTTTGGCAATAGTGAACAATGCCACTATGAACATTGGTGTGCATATATCTGTTTGTGCCTTTGTTTTCAATTCTTCAGGGTATATACCAAGCAGTGGAATTGCTGGGTCATATAGAAGTTATATAATTAGTTTTTTGAGGAACAACCAGATTGTCCTCCATAGTGGCTGGACCATTCTACAATCCCATGAGCAGTGGATGAGTGTTCCCATTCCGCCACATCCTCTCCATCCCTTATAGTCTGCTGTTTTTTTAATAGGCACCATTAGAATGGGTGAAGGATGGTATCTCACTGTAGTTTTGATTTGAATTTCCCTAATAGGTAATGATATCAAGCATCTTTTCATGTGCTTTTCAGCCATTTGATTTCTTACTTGAAGAGGTGTCATTTCAGGTCACATGCTCATTTTTTAAATGGGTTGTTTGTCTTTTTATATTTCAGGTGTAGGCTTTCTTTATATATGCAGGCTATTAGGCTCCTTTCAGCCTAATATTTGCTAAATATTTGGCCAATATTTTCTCCCATTGGGTAGGCTGCATTTTTACTTTCTTGATAATGTCCTTTGAGGTGTGGAAGATTTTAATATTGAGGAGATCCCATTTATCTATTTTTTCTTTTGCTGCTCATGCTTTGGGAGTGAAGTTCATGAAATCATTTCCTGTTACAAGGTCCTGTAGATGCTTCCCTACCTTATCTTCCAAGGTCTTTATGGTTTTGGCTCTTATATTTAGATCTTTGATCCATCTTGAGTTAATTTTTGTATAAGGTGTGAGATGGTGTTCCTCTCTCATTCTGTCGGATATGGATATCCAGGTCTCCAAGCACCGTTTGTTGAAAAGGCTATTCTCTTCCAACTGAGTGGACTTGGTGGCCTTCTCAAATATCAGATAACTCTATATGCAAGGATCTTTATCAGAACTCTCAATTCAGTTCCATTGGTCACTATGCTTATCCTTGTACCAATACAGTGCAGTTTTGACACCTGTATCTTTGTACTATGTTTTAAAGTCAGGTAGTGTGATACCTCCAACTTCTTTTATCTTTTTCAATATGTCTTTGGCAATTTGGGGTCTCTTACCCTTCCAAATAAATTTTATATTTAGTTTTTCCAATTAATTAAAAAATACAGTGTTGATTTTTATTGGGATTGCATTAAATCTGTAGAATAGTTTGGGAAGGATACACATCTTGGTGATGTTTAATCTTCCTATCCATGAACAGGAAATATTCTTTGATTTATTTAAGTCTTCTTTGATTTCCTTTAACAGTGTTGTGTAATGTTCTGTATATAAGTCTTTTACATCTTTAGTTAAGTTTATTCCTAGGTATTTGATTCTTTTAGTTATGGTTGTAAATGGTATTTTTTTCTTAATTTTCTTCTCAGATTGCTCATTATTGGTGTACAGAAATGCTGCTGGTGTTTGAGCATTGATCTTATAGCTTTTGACATTACTAAATTTGTTTGTAAGTTCTAGAAGCTTTGTTTTAGATTTTTCAGGACTTTCTATGTATAGGTTTATGTCATCTGTAAAAAGTGAAATTTTTATTTTTCCTTTCCAATTTGGATGACTTTTATATCTTTTTCTTGCCTCAGTGCTTGACAAAGTACTTCTAAGACAATGTTAAATAGGAGTAGTTAAAGCGGACATTCTTGTCTTGTTCCCAAATTTAGAGAGAAAGCTTTTAGGATTTTACCATTTTAGATGATGTTGGCTCTGGCTTTTTCATATATACTCTTTATATATGAATGATTTAAAATGTTTTTTTTTATATATAACATCTTTATTATGTTCAGAAAGTTTCCTTCTATTCCTGTATTTTGCATGTATTTATCAAGAAAGAGTGCTGTATTTTGTTGAATGCTTTTTTTGCATCTATAGAGATGATCATGTGATTTTTCCTTTCAATCTGTTTATGTGGTGTATTACATTGATTGACTTTCTGATGTTGAACCATCCTTGCATAACTGGGATGAAACCCACTTGGTCATCTTATATAATTGGTTTGATATATTGTTGAATGAGATTAGCACGTATTTTTTTGAGGATTTTAGCATCTAGTTTCATTAGAAAGATTGGTCTTTAATTTTCTTTCTTGTGGCATCTTTGACTTTGGTATTAGGGTAATATTGGCATCATAGAATGAGTTAGGCAATGTTCCTACTTCTTCTATTTTTTGGAAGAGCTTAAGGAGGATTGGTGCTAGCTCTTTCCAGAATGTTTGGTAGAATTCATCCTGAAGCCATCTGGTCCTGGGCTCTTCTTATTTGGGAGGTTTTTAATGATAAAGTCTATCTATTTACTTGTAATTGGACTGTTAAGTTCAGCAATTTCTTCTTTCATCAATGTAGGTTGCTTGTGAGTTTCTAGGAATTTGTCCATTTCCTCTAGATTATTGTTCTTGTTGGCATATAATTTTTCAAAGTATCCTCTTATGATACTCTTTATATCTGTGGGGTCAGTGGTGATATCCCATTCCTCATTTCTTATTTTGTGTATTTGCATCTGCTCTTTTTCTTTGTTAGTCTGGCTAAGGGTTTGTCAATTTTATTGATCTCAAAGAACGAGCTTTTGGTTTTGTTTATTTTTTCTAGTGCTTTCTTCTTTTCTATTACATTTGGTTCTGCTCTAATCTTTGTAATTTCCTTCATTCTATTTCTTTGGGGTTAGTTTGTTATTGTTATTCCAATTCCTCCAGGTGTACAGTTAGTTCTTCAATTTAAGCTCTTTCTTCTTTTTTGATATATGCATTTATGGCTATGAATTTCCCTCTCAGTACAGCTTTTGATGCATCCCAAAGGTTTTGATATATTGTGTTGTTATTTTCATTTGTTTCAAGGTAGTTACTGATATAGTTTGAGATTTCCACCTTGAATCACTGTCTAAGAATGTGTTGTGTAACTTCCATATCTTTGTGCCTAATCTAGTTATCTGGAATTTATTGATTTCCAATTTCATTCCATAGTGGTCTGATAAATTACTTTGTGTAATCTCAATCCTTCTGCATTAATTGAGTGTTGTTCTGTGGCCTAGCATGTGGTCTATCTTGGAGAATGATCCATGTGCACTCAAGAAGAATGTATAACCTGCTGTATTTTGGTGTAACATTCTGTATATATCTATTCAGTCCAGACCTTCTAATGTATTATTCAGATTCTTTCCTTCTTTATTGATTCTCTTTCAAGATGTTCTGTCTAATGGTGATAATGGTGTGTTGAAGTCCCCCATGATAACTGTATAGGCATTTATGTCTCCACTTATTCTTTCCAGTGTTTGCCTCGTGTATTTTGAGCCACCCTGATTAGGTGCATAAATGTTAATGATTGTCTTTCTTCTTGAAAATTTACCCCTTTTACTAATATATAGTGTCCATCTTTGTCTCTTACAACAGTTTTGCATTTAAAGTCGATTTTGTCCGATGTTAGTATAGCTACTCCTGCCTATTTTAAGTTGTTTTTTGCTTCTAAAATATTTTTCCAGCCACTCACATTCAGCATCCTTGAATCCCTCAGTCTAGGGTGTGTTTCTTGTAGACAACATATAGATGGGTCATATTTCCTTATCCAATCTGTGTCTCTTGACTGGGAGTTTAATCCACTAACATTCAGTGTTATTACTCTCATGGAATCTCTTACATCAGCCATATTTTCTTTGGGATATGTATGTCATATGTTTTTTTTAATTTCTTTTTTGTTTGTTTCTTTTTTACTCTTTCTTACACTCTTCTCCAATTCACTCCATCCTGTTTTTTTCATTCAACCTGTAGAACTTCCTCTAGTATTTCTTGAAGGGCAGGTTTCTTATTGGCATACTCTCCTAATTTCTGTTTATCTGTGAATATTTTGAACTCTCCATCATTTTTGAATGTCAGCTTTGCTGGATAGAAAATTCCTGGCTGTAAGTTTTTTTCTTTGAGTAACTTGACTGTATCATGCCTCCATGGTTTCAGATGAGTAATCTGCAATTAATCACATTGAGCTTCCCTTGTACGTGATGGTTCTCTTTCTCTTGCTGCCTTGACTATTTTCTCTTTACTTGACGATTGGATATTCTGACAAGTATATATCTTAGAGTAGGCATGTTAAGAATTATATTGCGTGGGGTGTGCTGTGCTTCCTGTACATGAATGTCCATCTCCCTCAATAGGGCTGGAAAGTTTTCAACCATTATTTCCTTCAACAATGCTTCTGTTCCCTTTCCCTTCTCTTTTCCCTCTGGGATGCCTATAATGCACATGTTTCTGCGTGATGTGTTGTCATTTGAATCCCAAATCCCTGCTGGATTTTTCATATCTCTTTATCTATCTGTTCTACCATCTGTTTGATTTCAGATGTATTGCCTTCCACATCACTAATTCTTTCTTCTGCCTGTTCAAATCTGCTGTTATGTGATTCCAGTGTCTTTTTGATTTCCTGGATTTTGCCATTCATCACCATCACATCTGCTTTCTTTTAATTTATGTTTACAATTTCCTCAGTATGTTCTCTCAGTGTCTTCTTTATATCCTTAATCTCTTCCTTTACTTCATTAATTTGGTCCATGATATTTGTTTGGACAGCTTTGATTAGTTGTTTGATGTTCTGCATCTCTTCCTGGTTTTTAATTTCTCCATTGGACTGGTCCATGTCTTCCCGTTTCTTACTATGTTTTGTAATGTTTGGTTGCCCACTGATCATCATTTATCTGGTGGTTCTATTCGGTTGATTAGCTTCTCTTTCTGCTGTAGAGTTTGGTTAGCTGCTGGTTTTGAGTGTGAATTATGTTTTCTTTTTGACATTTTGTTCTTCTTGTTATATTTCCTTGCTGTTTTCTATGCTCCCCTGAAGGAAAAAGATTAGGGCCATAGAAATCAAAAGAGGTAAGAGAAGAAAAAGGATAATAGAAATAATAAAAGTTATAAGAGAGCTGTATAAGACTTAGTAAAATGAATATTTAACTCATGTAAGCAGTGTAGAGTAATAGGAATAAAAAGTGAAGTACCTACAATAAAATGGGAAACCAAATAGAGAAAAACATACAGAATGATTTAAAAGCCAGAATGTTGAGCAGAAAGAGAGAAAGAGACAAGAAAGGACAGAAAGAAAAACATTAATAAAAAAGAAAAAAGAATAGACGAGATAGAAATCAAAACCATAAATTTGAGGACTATTAAAAAAGATGGAATGTAAAAATCACAAGAGAAAGCTGAAGGTAGAAAGATGAAGGAAGGAAAAGAGACAGTATTGGTAGACAAAATCAGTATACACAGAAAATGGGAAATCCTGGAAGAAGAAGCCCAGCAAAGAAGTAACAAGCTAGCAGTACCTAATCTGAAAAAAAGTGCGGGGAGGAGATAGGAAAGAAAAACAAGAAACAAAACACCAAACAAACACACAAGCAAGTAGTCAAACAAGGCTAAGGAAGAACAGCATTTCTTCTTGGGCCCTTGTGGAGCTCCTCAAACTGCCTGTGTTCATCACTCAATTACCCAGCAGACTTCTCTCTGCAGGTTTCAAGGTGGGATTTAGCAAGTAAACTAAGTTAACATTGTTTTAAGTAAACTTATTTTTTGAAAAATAAAGGACCCAAAAAGAAGCTAGTACAATGTCTATGTTTTCCCTGTCCTATGGTATCAGCTGGATGTTAGATATCCCTGTGGTAGACTACTGTTGTAGGAGCCAGGAATTGAACTAGGGACTTCATATATTCAAGGCAGAAATTCCTCCACTGAGCTACCTTTCTAAATGGGTCAGTTAGCTCTTCAGAAAACTGTTCAGTCACTTTCTCCTGTGCAGATTTTACTGTCCTAGGGCAGATGGATTCAGTAGGTTATATGAGCTGATCCCCACTCCCCTGGTCACGTTGAATTCCCTTTGAAATTCAAGTGGGATTCTGGTGACTGAGTACTATGAATAGAAGTGACTTTTTAAGCCTCCTCTAGACCACCGTCTCCTCCAAGTGTAGCCCAGATAGGCTCTTGAAAACTTATTAAGTGCTCCTCACTGCCTGACTCCCTTAGGGGAGTTGAAATTCTGATAGTCCTTGGCACAGAATTATTAAATTGGCTGACTCCACCCTATTTCTAGACAAGAATCTATCCCAAGGCAGTTAGGTAAATCAGGCATCCTCAGCAGATTCACCTTTCCCCTCAGCCTGGTGCCACTTTGAGCCATCTGGTGTTCTTCCCAAAGCTCTAAGTGCATCCAGGAAACCAAACTGACAGAAAGGACACCCCTCTCTGCCCCTTGCCAAAACACCCCACCACTGTCAGAGAATACTTCCTCTCACTGGGTGGCCAATGAGAGACAGGGCTCACCCTAACTCTTTGTACTGAGGGTGTGGCTTACCTGTCCATAATTTCCATGGTGCTAAAAACTCACAGTTTTATCTTGAGCAGTCTATCTCCCTGTCCAGCTCCCTCCAGATCGATGTCCCAAAGGTTGCTGCTCTGTGGGCTCCCAGAACAGCTCACTCAGGCAAGATCCTGTTCCAATCAGCCATCTTTTGTGAGAGAGATGGTGAGTGCCCACATAAACTGATACCATCTTGCACTTGACTCCTCTAAGAAACGTTCTTTCTTTTGTGGGGAGTGTTTGATATATTCTATTTTAAAAAAATATTTTAAAAGATGCTTAGATTACATAAATTTTACACAAAAATTACAGGGATTCCCATGGTCCCCACCTCCCACACCTCCCACAGCCTCCCACATAAACATCTTCCTTTAGTGTGGCACATCACCTGCAATGGATATACAAATCCTGGGGCTTTGCCACTAAGCATGGAATATAGTTCACATTGTAGACCACACTCTCTCCCACACAGTTCTGCATGTTATATGCTGATGTAAAATGGCCTATATCTGTCATTGTAATGTCGCTCAGGATAATTCCCAAGTCTTGAAAAAGCCCCTGTATTACAACTGCTTTTCTCAGGAGCACAGTCTCCAAAGTATAGCCCATTGATAAGGCATCAATCTCTGGAGCTATCCCCCCTTATATAGAACCTGGTTGTCTCCAGAGCCCTCAGGAGCCCCTCTGTTTGAGATGATATCCACTTTGGTGTTCTTTGAGATCCTACTGAGATGTGTGTAAGCGTTACCTCTGGGATGACCTCTTGACACTCTTTGAAGTCTCTTAGCCATATGAACTCATTTGTCTTTACCTTTTCCCCCTTTTATTCAAGGTCTTTTTCCAGTCATGTTTCCAGTTGGCACTTGGTATTAATCCCTCATTGTCAGGGAGGCTAATCCCCAGAATTCATGTCAGATGCTGCGGGGAAGGTAATGCATTCATATGCTGAGGGCTTAGAGAGAGGCCACATTTGAGCAACAAGGAGGCTCTCAGGGGGCAACCCTTAGGCACTCCATAACAATAGGCTAATTTTCCATTACAAGAGCAAAGACTCATGAAACTAGTCATCAATAACAAGAACTCATTAGTGGACCATCCCCATTTGCCAGACACTGCCCCTGCACTCGGTGGACTGTTGCTGCTCCCTTGGAGAATGTGGCAAAGCTCTCCAGGATGTAAATTCAGTATTCTCTCATTTATTAGGTGAATCTTCACCCACTGTGACCATGCCTCCCCCCTTGATCATTTGAACAATTTTATATATTTTTTATTTATATTCAGGTGAACATATTCCATCCGATGATACCACCTTCCCTGACACCCCACACCGATGATCCACTCCCAACCCCATTGCAACCCTTCTGTGATCCAAAAATTCCTTAAATATGAAGCCCATATAATAGCCAAGTATTTTTAATATGAAAATGAAATAATAATAAGTTTAAATATAAAAGATAAAATATATGGAATTTTAAAAAAAAAACACTAAAAATAAAATAAAATTATAGGATTGGGATATTTAAAAAAATTGAAAAAAATTATTTTAAACATTTTTCCTTTTATCACTACATTATCAGGTGTCCAGTCTGTACTGTGGCACCTTCTCCCTCTCACTCCCCAGTGTCTCCCAAATTTTCATTTAATTTTCAAGGAAGTTTTAGATCACAGCAAAGGCACACACAGAATACTAGACTCTCATATACTCAACCTCCTCCCCCTTTCCTCAATCCATATTAAAACCTTTTTGTACATAGATGTTAGCATTCTTATAACTGTTATACAGATAGTGAAACATAGCTACTAAACACTATCAATGGTTTACAGTAGAGTTTACATTTTAGATGGTACAATTTAATAATTTTTGATGATGTTTACCATATCCTGTGTCCATTACTGTAAGGTAATGAAAAACATAACCCCTGACCATTAAATACACCCTGTTTGATCTATTCTGTTCCTCCCTTACCATCCCCCTGGGGCACATGACATCCCCCTGTCTTGACTGATTGGATGACAAGATTCATAGTTACATGTCCCAAGAGGTCTTGACATGCTGATTGTCCTCCCCTTTTAGGATCTACCCTTGCTCATAAGAGATGCCCACCTGTCTGCTTCTGGGTGAATCAGTCCTCCCCAAATGGGGGTCCATCTCCTTCCCACTCACCATGTGGGTCTCCACCCACTGACACAACACATTATGACAGGATGAACACTCACACACTCCCCAGAAGCCTACTCCAGATGTGCCCCATCCTGAATGCCACCAAAACTGCCACCCTAAACCAGTGACACTCCCTTGTCATATTGCCGTAAGAGCATTACCACCCCTGCACTTTTAACCTCATAGCCACAAATCCCATGTTCACCTGGTCCTGCTCCCATGTCTTCCCCCAGTATCCTGGGTATTCTAAGCCACCCTTCCTTATCTACCTACCTGTCGACCTAGCACCACCAAACCCAGTAATATCACTACCAACCTGTCCTATCCTTCAATACACAACTATACTCTATCACTTTACTAAAGATTATGACCATATGGGTGATGGCTCACAACCTTCTCTTGTTTCTCTCTCTTGTTAACCTATCTTTCAGACAATGGTTTTCAGAGATGGCTCACTTTCCTCAATTCATATCAGTGAGGTCATGTACTGTTCATCCTTCAATGCCTGGCTTGCTTCTCTCAACACACCAGTATTCAAGATTCATCCATGTTATTCCATGTGTTAGCACTTTATTCCTTCATAGAATGGAGTAATATTCCATTGTATGTATGTACCACATTTTGTGTGTCCATTCATCTGTTGATGGGTACCAGGGTTGACTCCAACTTTTGGCAATAGTGAACAATGCCGCTATGAACATTGGTTTGCATATATCTGTTCATGTCTTTGTTTTCAATTCTTCTGGGTATATATCCAGCAGTGGAATTGCTGGATTATATGGAAGATCTATTGTTAATTTTCTGAGGAGTTGCCAAAATGTCCTCATCAAAAGATGTGGGAAAGAAAGAAGGATAATAGTAATATTGATAAAAGTTAGAAGAGGGGCCATATGAGACTTAGTAAAATGAATATTTAAGTCATGTAGGCAGTGTAGAGTAATAGGAAAAAAAGTGGATTACCTATAATGGACTGGGAAACTAAATAAAGGAAAATATATATAATGATTTTGAAGACCAAAATGGTGAGGAGAGGGAGAAAAAGTGAAGAAAGGGCAGAAAGGAAAAAGTTAATAATAATAAAAAAAGAAGAAAACAGAATAGATAGAATAGAAATTGACACCCTTGAAGTTGTAGACTAATGAAAAAAGGTGATATGTAAGAACCACAACAGAAAGCAGATGGCAGAAAGATTAAGGAAGGAAAAGAGATAGTG
>JAQZBX010024541.1:0-30095 GCA_029593785.1 Cabassous unicinctus
CTAGGCATCTTGTTCTCCCTTCATTTATCTAGTACTCTTTGAGTAAGTGAAGTAAGATTTTTCTTCAAGGACAATCCAACTGTCTCTGTTACCCAACTCTTAAAAAAGAGACCATCATTCTACTCCACCTGTCCTACTGGATTTTAATCTTGAGTGCAAGGTATAGTTTTGAAAGGCTGCCCTTCCTTCCCCTCCAAGCTCTTGGAGAAGTGTGGTTAGTAGGGTTCAGTATGTATTTGTTAAATTGAATTAATAAGTAACTCTAAAGTAGTAGAACATAATAATTGTGCCTACACCTAAAGGTTTCGGTAGTCTACCCCTTAAATTTTTAAAAAATCTCATTCAACTCACTTCAACCAATATTTATTAAACACATACTCTGTACAATGCTAGGTACTCACAAGAAATATTTAGTAAAATTATCTCTACATCTCCGAAAAGACTGATACTCCTAAAGAAAAGCTAGACTGCTATAGAAATAAAGAGGAGTAGGCAAGCTAAAGTTTAACTACTATTTGCTGACAAGATGTGGGGGTTGAAGCTGACAGCTTCAAGCTGGCTATAGATCCCAGCACCCTTCAGCAACTCTCTTGCATCAAGAAACCCAACAGGCTAAACCCAGCATTTTGCTGCTGCTGCTGTTGCTGTTTTAAGAGCAAGCAGAGTGACTCAGAAGGATCATGTTTTGCTCCAGAGTGTTCTCCAGTGAAGGGCATGGAAAGTTACTTCGTTTGAAGAGTCACGATTAATGTGGAGGCATTGCCATGTATTAACTAGATTATTCAGAAAATTTTTTTGCAGACCACTGAAAGATGATGTGCTTAATTGCACATTTGGACATGTAACAGCACAGTCAAGGTGTTTTTTTGGGGGGAGGGCGACGGGTTCTTGTGTTATTACCTTTTTGTAAATTTAAAGTGTTTTTTTTTTCCATATGGCAAAAGCAAGTTTTGGCTTTGTTTTTGTTTTGTTTTTCACTCAGTGAAATATGCTTTGACAAAGAGGGAGTCCCTTCCCTTCCCTCAAGATATGATGCTCCCTACATTGAAAAATTTTCAGGGAAAAGGTAGCAGAGCAAGTCCAAATAAGAAGCCTAACCTTCATAGGTCATCCAGCTCCAGAAATGCCATGAAACTGAGTTTTGGCTTCTTTGTCATCCTTGAGATAAATGGGTATTATGCAAAGTAAGGCATTAAGAAGGAAGATGTAATACTCAATAGGCCTATCATCAATCCTGAGAGGCATCAGACCTGGGGAATAGTAAACAGAACTATTAGTCTGACCACATCTCATTTTTTATCTAAATTCTCTACTACCCATAAAGGTCTCAGCAATCTTTGCCTCAATTATATTAAAAGGTACCAACAATTCTTGCAGCTTCTCCTCCCCATTCCTGTTCAATATGCAAAGAGACTATTTCATCTCCTCTCCATCCATCAGAAAAAAATCAAGAATGTCAAGTACAAGTTAGAAGGACATATGTAGCCATATACGTGAGTGTATAAATATATATTCCTTTCATTGGATTGTGGACTGCTAAAAGCCCTGAATTTAAGTCCCTCGGCTACATTGATGCTATATATCTTCACATTATTCCTTCACTTAACTTGTTCACTTTCTTCTTTGTTCTCTAGCTTCTACTCTTTAGTCATCTGTCTGACCTTCTGTACCTAAACTACCCCTGCTCTCCTCAGGGATATAATGTGGTTCCCTCTGATTGCAATGCTCTCCTCTCCGTCCCCTGCCACCAACATTTGAGCTTAATACTCATCTGCACTATCACCTGAACATCATTTCCTTGAGAAGCTTTCTCTGAGCCCCTCAGACTAGATCAGAAGGTCCCCGCTGAATTAGTTGTTCACAATTTTTCTTCCTTCTTGGCCCTGCCATGGTCTCTGTGAGTGGAATATATGTCCCTGTCACATCAATGTTGGGAATGGCTATGCGACTTGCCTTAGCCAATGGAATTGGGTGTTAAGTTACAATGTACCAGTTCTGAGCTAAAGCCTTGGAAAGCACCGTAAATTTCTGCTTTCCCTTAAGTTTTCGATCTCTAACATGAAAAGACTATGCCCCAGGGAGCATGGTTCCTTCAGTCTGAGTCCGAGTTCTAGGATTAAGAACTGTTTACATCCAGTTTTATCCAACAGAACCAAGCAAATTCCAGCCAAATCTAGGCAAGTCCATCCAAGCAGCACCAAATACGTAGATCCATGAGTGTGTAATAAATGATTGTTGTTGTAAGGCACTAAGATTTGAGATTATTTTGTTTTGCAGCATTATCAAAGCAAAAACCTTACAAATATAGCCCCAAATCTATGTACTTCTCCTTCAGAGGACTCTTTGCCATTAAAATATTGTATTCAATATCTGTCTTCCCCTAACAATAATAGCACTGCAAGGTTACAAGACTTTCCCACCTTGTTTGCAAATATATTAGCATGCCCTAGCACTATGCTAAGATGTAGGGTGTTTTCTAAATGTTTTATTTTGGTTAAATAAAACTAAGTCCCATTATATACTATTAACAATGTGTTCATGCATTATATGTGTGTGTATATATGTGTGTGTGTGTGTGTGTGTAAATATTTATCTATGAATTAAGCCACTGATTAAAATAGAATATAGAAGATTTGGGTTATTTTATTATTTTTTAGTCTTACAAAAGTTAGACATGGTTATTCATACACCTGAGTGAAACTTTAGCTGGGTATAGAATGCTAGGTTGAAAATAGTTTTCCTTCAGAATTTTTAAGGCATTGACTTATAGCTTCCAGTGCTATTATAAAGCTGTCTGAAGTCATTCTGATCCTTGACCTTTTAAAGGACCTATCTGTTTTCTCTCTGGAAGTACATGGAATCTTTTCATTGTCTCTAGTATGCTGAAATTTCATAAATATGTGTCTTGATATGGATCTGTTTTTTTCTTGTGTTGGGCATTTGGTGAGTCCCTTCAGTTTATAAATCATATCCTTTTTTACTTGGAAAATTCTTTAATTGTTTCTTTAAAAATATTCAATTATTGCTTCAAAAATTCTTCAATCATTTTATTGTTGAGCCACTTTCTCAATTTTCTCTTTCAGTATTTGCCCTCTTATTTTCTTATCTTTTGTCTTCCATTTTTCAACTCTTCACTTGTATATAATTCCGTTGCATATCTATTGTACATAAACACTTCTTAAAAGAGATCTTTACATTTACCTTCCAGTCCTTCTATTGAAGTTTTCATTTCTGTTATAATATTTTTAATTTCTAAGAACTCTTTCTTATGCTATGGTGGGGTTGTTTGGAGTTCTGTACCTTAGAAAAACATGTTCTTAAACTTAATTCAGTCCTGTGGCTGTGGAACCATTGTAAATATGATTTCTTCAAGATGTTACTTCACTTAAGGTGTGAGCTAAATGAATCAGGTTGGGCTTTAATCAAGATTACTGGAGTTCTTGATAAGCAGAGTGATAGACAGATAGAATAAAAGCCACAGAGGGAGCCGCCAGAAACTGAATGCCAACAGAACCCAGAAGAGAAAGGAGAAGCCAGGAGAGGCTGCCATGTGCATTGCCATGTTACAGAAAACCAAAGACCAATGATCACTAGCAGCCAACCCTAGAACACAATAATCTTCTGGGAGAAAGCATAATCCTTGATGACACCTTGATTTTGGGCTTTTCCTGTCCTCAAACCTGTGAGCCAACAATGCCCACTTTTTTAGTCAGCCTATTGTATGGTATTAGCTTTAGCAATGAGGAAAGTAAAACATATGGCTAGTTATTTTTATAGCATTCTATTCTTGTTTCATGGATTCAATATCTATCTTTCCAAAAATATAAAATTTTATCTCTTCAAGGATATATATTAATAGTTTCCTTTTAAGTCATCTTCTCTCTGAATTGTCTTTGATTCCTCCAAGTTATTTTGTTATATTTGTTTTAGTCTGTGAGTTTCTTTTTATATGCTTTCTTCAGATGTCTCTTGACCCTTAAGAATGAGATACTAAAAACTTTTAGTAAGCTGTGGTTACATAGTGGGACTTGTCAACTGTGAGATTCAATGTAAAGTGATCTAACTGGACCATTTAACTGGCCAAACCCAGATGTCAGCATCTTTAAGTAATCCATATTGGTCTGGTCAGATTCGCCAGAGACAACGCTTCCAGGCTCCTTTCTAAAGGGTAAAGGCTTGACTTCTAATATTCTGAAACCAAGCTGACCAAGATTAATGGGAGTCTCGCCATTTAGTATGCAACTATTTATTTAATCCCCCTATTTTCAATAAGCACCTGTATTAGTTTCCTATTGCTGGCATAACAAATTACCACATACTTGTGGCTTAAAACAACATAAATGTATTATCATATAGTTCTACAGTTCAGAATCTGAAAGGGACTCAGTGGACTAAAATCAAGGTGTTGGCAGGGCTACATTCCTTTTTGGAGGTTCTAGGGAGAATCCATTTCCTTGCCCATTCCAGCTTCTGGAAGCCACACACATTCCTTGGCTTGTGGCCCTCTTCCTCCATCTTCAATGCCAATGACAATGTTTGAACGCTTCTCATTATGCCATCTCTCTGGTTCTCCCTCTTCTGCATCCTTCTTCCACTTATAGAAACCCTTTTGCTTACATTGGGCCCACCAAGATAATCCAGGATAATCTCCCTATTTCAAAATCTGCTGATTACCAACATGAATTCTATTTGAAACCTGAGTTCCCCTTTGCTGTGTGTATTAGTCAGGGTTCTCTAGAGAAACAGAACCAGCAGGAGATATCTGTAAGCAGTATGAAATTTTATAAAATTGTCTCACGTGACCATGGGGATGCACAAGTCCAAATTCCATAGGGCAGGCTACAAGCCAGGGACTCCAGTGAAGGTCCTCTTTGAGTTCCCTAGGAGACACTGGCTTTCTAAAGTAGAGATGAGAATTCTCTCCTTGAATGCTGAAATCACACCTCATTTAAGGCCTTCAACCGATTGGATGAGATGTCACTCATTGCTGATGGCAATCTCCTCAGTTGATTGTAGATGTAATCAGCCATATATGCAATCAACTCACTGATTGTTAAAGTCCATGAAATGCCCTTGTATTACAACTAGCCCAGTGCTTGCCTGACCAAACAACTGGGCACCATTAGCCTAAACATCATACCATGTAACCTAACATAGTTACAGGTACCACGAATTAGGACATAGACATCTTTGATGGCCATTAATCTGCTTATCACAGCACCCTAAATCCTCAAATTTGCCTATGTTGTCAACAAGTATAGAGACCCTTGGTTTTTTCTCTTCATAAACTAAACTTCCTATTTTCTTGGCCATGGTGGGGAATGGGGGGTGACAGCAATTATTGACTATGCAGACTATAAGATGGTATCTAAATGTCTAACTGCAGTACTTCTTAAAGAGACTTTCAGTGAATCCTCCTGTTTTATTTAAACCTGCACCCCTCACGTCCATAAATGCTTTGTATATGTTCCATATATACCAGTTCCTGAGACTTTAGACAATTCTGTGGGTTATGTTACTACATTTGATTGCTTCTTGGCTTTCCTCACTGCCAGTTTAGAATTCAGCTTTCTCAGGTGTCTCTAAGTTAATTACCACTCATGTGTTTTCTTTCCAGTGTCCAAAATTTCATTACTGCTATCTTCTCTTCTGTTCTCATTGTCCTTGTATGTTTTTACCTTTGTGGTAGATTGATCATAAAATATCCCTAATTATTCCCCTCCTCATATTCATGACCCTTGCAATGTAAATTTGCAGTTCCTCCAATTAAGAGATGGAGTCAACTTTCACATACCTTAAACCTGAACATGCTTTGTGACTTGTCTGGACTAATAGAAGGAAGCAGAAGTGACAATGTGTCAGATCGGAGTGAGTTATAGAACTCAAGTGACCTTACACTTTCCACTCACTTTCTTAGAATCCCCTCCTTCTCCAATTGACTAGGTCAGCTCATCTGCTGAAGGATGGGAACTTGATTCAGCCCAGTAATCCTAGATGAGGCCCCAGAGATGTGAGAGCTCAGCCAAGATTAGCAAAGCTGCTCTTGACCCATAGCTGACTGCAGATGAAAGAGGGATCCCAGGTGAGACCAGGAGTACCATCTATTTGAGCTTAGCTCAAAATGCTGATCTACAGAATCATTAGCCAAATAAATGGTTGTTTTAAGACACTGGATTTTGGGATATTTTATTATGTAGTGAAAGTGAACTCATACAGTCTTTAAAAATTCCCTTTAGGGAGTGGATGTGGCTCAAGCAGTTGAGTGCCTGCCTCCCACACGGGAGGTCCTGGGTTCCGTTACTGCTGCCTCCTGAATAAACAAAAACAAACAACAAGCAAAATTGTATTAGTCAGCCAAAGGGGTGCTGATGCAAAATACCAGAAATCTGTCAGCTTTTATAAAGGGTATTTATTTGGGGTAGAAGCTTACAATTACCAGGCCATAAAGCTTAAGTAACTTCCCTCACCAGAGTCTGTTGCCACGTGTTGGAGCAAGACGGCTGCCGATGTTCAGTCTTCCTCCTCTTCTCAAGGCTTCCTGGTCCCAACTTCTTCCAATATCAGCTGTAGGCTGGGATAAGTCTCATCTCTCTTCCAGGGCTTGTTTCTCTCTGGGTTCAGCTGCTCTGCTTTCTCCCATGTGTTTACTTCCCAGGCTCCAGCTCAAAACTCCAACCTCCTTTCTCTGTGGTACAGTTTCTCCGTCAGTCCCTGCCCACCAAGGGGACAGGGACTCAACTCCTATCAAAGCCCTAATCATAATTTAAGCATGCCCAGAGGAAGAGACCAGTTTACAAACATAATCCAATATCTACTTTTGGAATTCATAAACAATGTCAAACTGCCACACAAAACAAATGAAAAAATCAACTCAGGGAACCCAATGTGGCTCAATGGTTGAGTGCCGGCTTCCCACATACGAGGTCCTGGGTTCAATCTCCAGTCCCCGGTAACTAAAAAAAAAATGTCCTTCATGTTATTGAGAATTTAAAGACTCAGAGTAGATGAATGTGTTCAATCCTCCACCTTTACCTGGAACTATTCATGGTTTTCTCAATATGAGGTCTTTTCAGTAGGGAACCATAGAGCTGTATGTAGATATCACATCAAAACTGTTCTTAAATTCATCCATTAATTTGTTCATTCATTCACTCAAATTTTTTAAAGCAATAACTTTGCTTAAAGCACAGCTGACACAGCTTCTGGTTTATGATGATCCTTGGTGGTCAAAGAAGGAGTTGTAAGAATACACTTAATTCTCCATGTGAAGCACATTTTTATTCTTGATTCCTGCAAATAGATGGCACTATGTGATGGCAAACCCTCTCTTGGTACCATATTATTAAATAGAAAGTCCTTTTAGCATCTTTGGTATATGTTAGTATTAGTAAAATAATTTTAAAATGTAGCTTGTTAACATCACATCACATTAAAATAAGTTTTACTGATACACTTTTTTTGCCAATTTTGCATAATTAGCCCATTTAAAATGGAGTATAAATAGCCCATCCAAAATGGGTAAAGCATTCTAACATATTAGCTGTATGGTGGCCCACAGTCCAATGTTTCAAATCAAAATAGTAAGTATTGAGATTCCAAAAATCTTAATTGATATTTCCTAATATGTACAATGCCTGGCTTTGTTGGTACTCATTAATTGATTTTATTTTTATCAACTCTTCAAAAAACCATACTTTTTTCATCTGAATAGTTATTTTTTTCTTTATTAGAAGAGTTGTGGGTTTACAAAACAATCATGTATAAAATACAGGATTCCCGTATATCACCTATTATTAACACCTTGCATTGGTTTACAATTGGTAACATTTGTTACAATTAGAGAAAGTACATTTTAAAAATTGTACTACTAACTACAGCCCATGGTTTAACTTATGGTTCACAGTTTGTGTAGTGCAGTTATTTATTTTTCAAATTTGATTATAAAAGAAATTATTTGAAATATTTTATGAGTCTTTCACCAGGACAAAAGATCTTCCATGTATTTGAAGGAAGATTGCTGTGTCTTTGGCTCTGATTATCAAACCAAAGCAGGGTATATTTCTAGTAAACCAATCCAGTAATTATGGTATTCCATCCTAATTATGAGTCCCATGAAGACAATCATCATTATATAGGAGCTTTTAATAATTTTTCTCACACTTAGCTTTTGTTAACTGGGTTACAATTAAATGTGCTTATTTTAGCTCTAAATTCAATGATAATAATAGCTGATCCGCAGCCTTTGTAGGCAACACAAAATGTCCTAAGCATTATATAACAAACAATAAAAGAAAAGAAAGCAATCATCCTGTGACTTTGGTTATTAATGGATTTGGTGTTTCTCCTGCATCCACCAACGATCATTACCATTTCCTAGATGAAACAAAATGCCAGTGTCTAGGATGTAACTTTACAGGAGCATCTGACAATGGGAGACCAGGAAGAACACATGGTAGAAGTGGTAAAGAATATAGGATATGAGAAGAGCCAAAGAAGTATTAGAACTTAATAAAGGTATTATTTTTTAGAACATACAATTTTTCATCCTCTCAGCAATGCTGTGAGAAAGCTACAATTATTATCCTTATTTTACAGATAAGGCAACTGGAAAAAGAGAGGATAAGTAATTTTCCTAATAGTATCTAAATAAAGGGGTGGAGCTGGGACTCAATCCTAGGTCGCCTGACTCCAAAGCCCATGCTCTACCCACTGTACTACACTAATGAAGATTCCATCCCAAAGTGAAACTGTGTACACATTGCTTTCCTTAACTTCACATGGCCTGTGGAATTTGGCTTCTCTAATCCAACTTCCTCTGGTAATCAAAAATTTTCTTGCAAAGTAAGAAAATGACTATATATCTGTGTGTGGATGTGTATGTAAAATTATATCATCTTCTTTAAAAATTTTCTTATCTTGGTGTTTCTTCTAAATTCTCCTCCTCATAGTCGCTTTTCAATGTTTTGCTTTTATTTGACTTTACTTTTATAAAATGTCTAAGTCAGTGGCCTGTTTAACTAATTAGTGAAAGGGTGATATGCTTTCATGATTATTACAGTAGTCATAGTCTCTTATGTTATACAGGTGTATAATCAATGTACCTTTTAAATTCTATGGAGTGTAGTCCTCGTTCTAATTGCAGTAAATTAGTTACACTAATCACTTTGAGTTGTTGGCCAACATATTTATAGATTTGTACCAGGTGTTCTACCAGAAGATAATTGCTTAGCAGTACAGCATATTTCAACAGTGTCGATTGTAAATTAAATCCAATGGTAACTCCAAATGCCAACTTCTTAGCCCATTCATCATTCATTTATTCTTCCATTCATTCCAACAAAAATGCATTGTGTAAAGTGTATGCCAGACATTAAACTAAGCATTTGGAATATAAAAGGCTTAAGATACACTCCCTGCCTTCAAGAATCTCACAGTTTAGTGGATATTCTAATGAAATAAAGTATATTTTAATCTATGGAAGAAAAGAGATACATACAAATTTTTACAAGAGCCCAAAGGAGTATAATGACTACCTACTTTGAAATTATGGATTCAGTATCACAAAGGAGATAAAGACACTTGTGATGAATCTTGAAGGATGTGTAGGAATTCACTAGCTATGAGGGAGTGATGCAAGTCCAGGGAGGGAGCATCAAGTTTTTTGTAACTGATACCTGGGTGCATATTGGGAGAGGGCTTGGAGATGAGAACATGAGTAGTAGGGTAAATTGGAATTCTGAAGGATCTTGTATTTTAGTGGAAGAACTTAAACTTTTTTTATTATTAACAGTAAAGAATCATGGAAGAGATTTAATCAGGGAGTGGGCACACCTCAGCTAGAACAAATTTCATATTTTTTCTGTACAGGTCTGCCTTCCCCACTAGACTTGTCACAGTGTCTGTCACATCACAAGTGCTCTATAAAGTTAAATGAGTCATGAATGAATGTATTAATAAAAATATTTTAAAAATATAATCTGGTCAGTCATGTGAACCATATTTTTTATTAGAGTCAGTTTGAAGGCAAGTAGATCATTTAGAAAACTTGTATTAGTACAAATATGACATAAGGAGAAAATAAGGAAAACCATGACAATAGAACCAAAATGCAAAGCCACCTAAGCGTTATAGTAAAATATGCCACCAGCCACTCTACTGATAGATCCTCTGACATCCTATGAACAGGCGTGAAGAAAACCTTCAGGCCTGGAATAACACTGTCATGATTACCCAGCTTATCAAGGGCACTCATCTACTCTGCTGCCACCTCCTTGAATGCCTCATTATCTTGCCTGAGACTGTCTTAGTTTCCTAGGGCTGCCATAACGAAGACAAATTTATTATCTTACAGTTTTGGAGACCAGAAGTCCAAAGCCAAGGAGTCAGCTGGGCCAGCCTCCCTCTGAAACCTGCAGAGGAGAATCCTTCCTTACCTCTTCCTAGCTTCTGGTGCTTTCTGGCAATCCTTGATGCTTCTTAGCTTGCAAAGGCCTCGCTGCAACCTCTGCCTCTGTCTCTATCTTTACACGGTACTCTTTCTGTGTCAGTTTGCTGTCTCCTCTCCCCTTCTCATAAGGATATCTATAGTATGGGATTAGGGCCCACCTTAGCCCAGTTTTGTCTAATTTTAACTAATTTTATCTTCAAAGACCCTATTTCCAAATAATGTCATAGCCATGGAACTAGAGGTTAGGACTTGAGTGTGTTGGGGTGGGGGTGGGGGGCGCATAGTTCAACCAGTACTAGAGGCCAAGGCTGTCAAATTCATACTTACAGTACGGTGTGCTCTAAACAGGTCTTTCCTGAACTTAAAAACAGTGCCACTTTTTGTAACCAACATTTCCATCAAGCATTTTAGGTATAATTGTATTGTTTTTGATATGAAGTGTATCTGCACTGTTGGAGATTGATATTTTGTCTAACAACAGTGATAACGAACATGAGCAAAATTCTTTAGCAGCAGGGGCAGCATTACGGCTAGGCAGAAAGGCTTTTAAAGAAGAGAGCAGCTGAGCGTTGACAACATAGAGAATGTAGATGAGAAACTATAGTGAGGGCTCAGTGCACGTTTAAGTACGATGCTATATAGTCATGCTTTACAACCTTTGATGGCTCAAAGAGCTAAAGAATAAATGAAACTACTGCAAGGAAAGTACTTAGAGGATGTAATAGACCAATATTAAAAAACCATTACAAAATGGAAACTACTCTTCAACACTTTTAGCACTATGTATTTATAAAGATGAACAGAAAGTGTTCTTTACCTGATTATTCTTGGTAGCACCTCTTGAGGGAATAAAAGCAATAGAAACATTAAAAAAAACAAAACAAAACTATGATATCTTCAATCTCCAGAGTTCTTCCTGTGGACTCAAATTGTTCTTGACTAAACCTTTCTCTCCCCAAACCCAAGTCAAGAGTATAAACTGTTTTTCCTCACTACCTCGTCCCCACCGTCCTTAGAAGCTCAAAGGATCCCTAAGTTACACTATTGCCAGAAATCTTGCCAGGGATAAGATTTTCTTAAGCCTCAAAATTATTAGTGGAAGAAATCAAGCTTTAAGACATGATTGTCTTTCCATTTTTAAGTACAAACACGATTAATTCTCATTTCACATCCTCATAAACAAAAGCATGATTGATGTTAGACCTCTATGCTGAGCAAACGACATTTGAAAAATCATCAAGCTATGAACAGAAATGAGAAACCCAGAGAACAGCGTTAGATTTGGAAGAAGATGACAGTTTGGCCTTGGGCAATACTGTATTTGAAGGAAGTACCCATATCTTGAGTATTTCCTTATTCTCTATTCAGTTTAGATAAGAACTTAACAAAAAATATAATAAAAGTCAAAATGCTTAAAAACAATAAACATGCTTTTTGTTTGCATTTTAAAGAATTGAATGAGAACTATGAAATAATTCCATTCAAAACTCCAAATTTAATAAAGGGCTCCCATGACAAAAGTTTCCATTTTATCCCTTGTTCTTAAGGTTTACAACTTGGCACACACTTGATTCTCAGGAAACAAAATATTTTCATATATAGAACTGACTTAAATATGTACTCTGTGACAATCAAGACATTTTCTCAAGTTGATGAATAAAAGCAGAAGTATACATCTGTTCTAATTGGCATTCCCATCTCAACTGATTCATTTGTGGGACCTGACAAGCTGTGGTTTGCCAGCAGGTTCACATTCCAGAGCTTAGGCCAAGATGACACCATGTAACCTTTCCGTCAATGAAGGCCATGGCACATTCAGTTCAACAGAAGTCCAGAAATAGGCTAACAGATTTTCCTATGAAGACCAAGCAGAAAAGCATGTTGTTTCTTATTGCTTGTTAGCATCAAGACATAATAATGCCTTTAGTTGTTTTTTTGTTTTTGTTTTTGTTTTTTCAGTAAAGAGGGGTCACATTGATGGGCCTACAAAATGGTTTGTGGATTTTTTGTTTTTGCCAGTAAGTCAGTTGATATGGGAATGTGGCTTCCTTTACGTAGATATATGTCAACAATATACTTTTAAATTATCTTGTATTCATGCAAACCACCTCTCTCCCATTCATGCATATACACACACCCACTTTCAAATGTATGTCTGCGAATGTGTGAGAAAGCTTTATTTCTAAGTGAGATGAGAGTGTTACATTAAGCTAGAGATGTCAAACAGGCAATTTGACAAGCAGATATTTGGCTCTGGAGTCAAGAAGAGAGGTTCAATATGGAGATGGAGATAGGAGAGTCAGCTGCATAGAATTTATAACTGAAGGCATATAAGTGAATACAATCCCAAATAAAAGAGAAGGGTGCCTTAGTGAGTGCTATGATTCTAAGTAATTTATTTCAAATTAAACTGAGTTAATAATGTACAGAGTATTTGCTTTTATTGCCTTCCCAGCATCTGACCACATTTGGAGATTCAGGTGGGGACACCACCCCCTTTCATAGGTGAGCACACCTGGGGACCCGAATCTGTGCCAATAAAAGCCTATCAGTAAAAATAACTCATTTACAGCTGGGACTGCTAAACTGAAAGACTGTAAGCCTAAAACTGTTGTTCAACTTTATCTCTTCCATTTTCTTTTGGGGAAAGCTTGTCTTGGTATGGATATGATAATGTTAACACAGAGGAAAAGAGCTTAGAAGAGGTGGAAAGATGTCTTACTGGTAATCAAGCCATGCCTGAAGCTGAACTATTTCTGGATTTTTCACTTGCAACTGAAAGGATCTTGATCAATTCAGATGCTTGGAGAAATTAGTCAGCATCAGAATAGGAGGAAAATAAACCCCTTTCTATCATGGATTTACAGCTATATAAAGAATGAAGTCATTTTCTTTACAAAATGCAAGAATGCCAGCAAATTCTTATTTTATAAAATTGTTATTTTGAGGTGTACAAACACTCATATTTGCAGATCAGAGCTATAAAGACACAAACTTTCAAAATTGTGAACATTTGATAGGAGAGAGAATCTTTCAAGGGAAGCAAAGGAAACAATAAACTGGAGATCTATTGTAACAGCCCTTCTTTTCTCAAAATGACTGTCTCTGGGTGGCCTACATCCAGCATCCAACAACCATGGTTAGTAAATTTCTCCTAAATTCTTTACTGAGACTTACTTAAAATATATATGAAGTTTTTCCAAGTTGTCAATTTCTCAATTAAGATTTTCTCAACCTATTAATTTGTACAATCTCTCTGGCAAAATTCATATACTGTATATAAGAAATTTGAAATTTGAATGTCTTTGGAGCCTATACTATATAGAAAATGCTTGGAAAAGAAACATTGACTAAGCTTCAAATTCCCTGACAACATTTTGGGATGGTCATGACCCATAATAATAATTTTTATTATATAATGAGTCCTACTGTGTGCCAGGGACCAAGTAGGGTACTTTAATCCCAACAACACTAAGGGGTTGATATTCTTATCCTGTCATACAGATATGAAAACTGTAACTCAGATAAAGTGAGTAGCTTGCCTGCATCAGAGAGCAATGACATTATAAGCTGCATTGTACTCTGAATCCAAAACCCATGTTCTGAACCACAACATTATACTGCCTCTAGTTAACATCTCTAATTGAGGGACTGAGGTGATCACCTTTGCTATGGGATTTGATTTGCAAGGTTTCCTCCGTGCCTTAGGCAAAACAGGGATAAAATGGTATGTTTAATTTCATGTGTCAACTTGGCTAGGTTTCAGTTGTTTGGTCAAGCACTGGCTTGCTCGTTTCTGTGAGGGTATTTCATAGATGGGATTTACATCTATAATTAGTTGACTGCATCTACTGTCAATAAAGGAGACTGCTTCAGCAATGTGGGCAATTTCCTCATCCACTTAGGTGGCAGTCTTAAAAGCCAGAACTGAGGTTTTCGGGGATCAGAAGAGGAATTTCTGTCTCAACTTCAGCATTGGCTCTTGCCAGAATTTCCAGCATGCCAGCTTCCCCTGGGAGAATTCAGAAAACAAATAAATAAATAACCTGTTTGTTCCGTTTCTCTGGATAACCCTCACTGATACAAATAGGAAGAGAAATTTAGAATGTTTTCCATGCCCCTAAATAAATGGCATTTAAGACACTGAAAAAAGGGAGTGGTGGGCTAAGAATTCATCCCCCAGAGCACTTATTATATAGTACTAGAATTGTTTCTTTCCTTGTGTTCTTCCCAGTAGGCTGACAACTCCTGAGAGTTCATGCTCCACTCATCTCTAAATCCCTTACACCTGGCTAAATGCCTTACACACACACACACACACACACACACAAACACACACACGAAGTTTAATACATTTTTGTTGAGTATGTGAATATACATTAGAAGATCGCTTTGTAAGGTGTGTGTAAGAGATTCCCCTGGAACAAGAGAGAGTAAATGGAATTTTTCCTCACTATGAGGTCCCATGACAGGAGCACGGGGCAGTTAAGCCTAGAATACCATGTGATTTTGTCTAAGTTTACTTGTCAAGTGTAATGTTAACGGAATAGTTTAATATTAAGTTATGAAAGTAAGACTGTTTTAGTTTCTTGGCTGCTAAAATAAATACAGGGAGTTGGCTTAAAATGGGAATTTATTGGCTCACAGTTTTGAGGCTGGGAGAAATCCAAAATCAAGGCATCAGCAGGGTGATGCTTTCTCCTTGAAGACTGTGGCATTCTGGGGCTGGTTGCTGGCAATTCTTGGTCCTTGGCTTTTCTGTCATATGGCAATGCACATGGCAGCATCTTCTCCTTTCTCTTTCAGGTTCCAGTGAGTTTCAGCTTCTGGCTGCTCCCTGTGGCTTCCCTCTCTGTGGCATTCTCTATAAGCCCTCCAGTGATAGGATTAAGACCTATCCTGATTCAGTTAGGCTATATCTTAACCTCATCAAAAGGTCCTATTTACAATAGGTTAACACCCATAGAGATGGATTAAGATTAAGAACAGTTTTCTGCTATACATAACTACAAGCCACTGCACTCTGCCCTCTGGACCCCAAAAAGATATGCTTTTCCACATGCAAAATACATTAATTCCGTCACAGCATCCCAAAAGCCTTAAGCCATTTTGGAACAATGTTAAGTCTGAGGTTTCCTCAAAATCAATTATGGATATGAACTCTCCTAGGGCAAAATTTCTCTGTCTGTGGACCTGTAAAACCCAGAAAAAAAGTTATCTGCTTCCAATATACAATTGTGGGTCAGTTATAAGATAAACATTTCCATTCCAGAAGGGAGTAATTGACAGGAAAACAGGGGGTCACTGATCCCAAACATTTCTGAAACCCAGCAGGGAAAATTTCATTAGATCTCCAAGTCTGAGAGTCATCTGCGGCTTGATACTTTGGCACCCATGGTCTCCCCGAACTATAGGGTGTAGACCCCACCCTCGCTGAGCATCAGAATAGCAGCCAGGCTCTCTGCAAATGCCAGGGCACATACCCCACCATCTCCAAGCACTGGGGAGGGGGCGCTTTCCCTTGAACAACAGGGAGCAAGGCCTACCCCCTCCAAGCACAGTTTTCCAAGGGTGTGGAAAGAACTACTAAACAAAAAGAAAGCAGAATTTAATAGTTTGGGAAACTCTGAACCTATTCAGATAGTGTGCTCTAAGACAAGGTCCAGAAAGGGTTCTATTATGGACCTTCTGAGCTTTCAGGAAGTGAGTCCCCAGGGGACAGGGCTCCTTATGAGGGTTTAACTTAACGACCCTTTGCTAAGGAGTATGTGGCTGAACATGGATTTAGTCAGCCATTTCAGTGAAGTGAGAATTGGAAATTCAGGAAAAATCTATGGAAACTCTATTGTCTGATGTTTTGGACCCCATTGAACTGCATGCAAAGGTGATAAGATTTTTGCAAATACATATGAGCAGAACCACTGCCAGCCTGGACTGAAATAGACAGATAAGGGCTGAGTTGAAGGAAGAATCGCATCAAGGGCAGAGACATGGAAGCCAAGGTCTGGACCAAAGAGATCTCCTCAGGTCAAGAGAGTGGGTCCACCCACATGTGTAGAAAGTTCATTTCTCAGCTTATTCCTTTCCTCTTGCATTTTACTATAAGGTGCAAAGAGAAGCCAGGATGCACATTCCACACTTAGCTTAGAAATTTCCTTGGCTAAATATCCAAGCTGATCACTTACAAGTTCTACTTTCAATCTAACATCAGAACACAATTGTATTAGTCAGCCAAAGGGGTGCTGACGCAAAGTACCAGAAATCTGGCTTTTATAAAGGGTATTTATTTGGGGTAGAAGTTTACAGTTACAAGGCTCTAAAGAGTCCAACTCAAGTTTGATTCCTCACCAAAGTCTGTTGTCACATGTTGAAGCAAGATGGCAGGCAACCTCTGCCTGGCCTCTCCTTCCTTCTTCCTCTTAAGGCTCCGTGGGCCCAGCTTCTTCTGATCTTAGCTGTAAGCTGGCATAGGGCTTGTCTCTCTCTGGGCTCAGCTGCTCTGGTCTCTTCACAAGGTCAGCTGTAAAGTATCAGGCAAATGGCTCATATCTCTTCCCAGGGCCGCAGGATCAAAGCTGACAAAGTTCTCTCTTCTCGTATCTATGGAGCTTCTCTCTTCCCATGTGTATCTTCTATGTTTCTGTGTGAGTGTCCATTTATATAGCCCACCAAGGGGGCGGGGACTCAATCTTGAGTTATGCCCTACTGACATGGTAGAATCAAAGCCCTAGTCTTAAAATACTTTAATCAAAGACATCTTAGCTGAATCTAATAAAATCAAAGGGGGACAGACCAGTTTACAAACATAATCTCCCTTTTTGGAATTCATAAATACTCTCAAACTGCTATAACAATTTTGCCAAGTTCTCTGCCACTTTAAAACAAAAATTGCTTTTCTTCGAATTTCCAGTAACACAGTCATCATTTCTTTCTAAGGCCTCAAAAGAAGCACCTTTAACATCCATTTTTCTACCAACAATGTCTTCAACACAATCTAGGCTTTTTCTATGAAGCACCTTAGAGTTCTTCCAGCCTCTACCCATTACCCAATTCCAAAGCCATATTTGTCATAGCAGCAACCAACTTTCTGGTACCAAAAATTGTTTTAGTTCCTCATTGCAACTATGCAACAGGTTGGTTTAAACAATGGGGATTGACTAGCTCACAGTTTTGAGGCTAGGAGAAATCCAAATCAAGACGTCAGCAAGGTGATGCTTTCTCCTCAAAGACTGTGGCATTTTGGAGCTGGTTGTTGGACCATCCTTTGTCCTTGGCTTTTCTGTCACATGACAGTGCACATGGCAGCATCTTCTCCTTCCTTTTCCAGGTTTCACTGACTTCCAGCTTCTGGGTCCCCACAATACCTGTTTCTCTGTTGCGTTCTCTATAAGCCCTCCAGTAATCAGATTATGACCTGTCCTTATTCAGTAAGTAACTGAAGTATCCTTATCAAAATTTCCTAATTCCAATGGGTTCACACCAACATGAATGGATTAATTTAAAGACTTGGGAATTGTCCTGAATGACATTGCAATGACAGATACAGGCCATTATATATCTTGTCATAACTTACAAAATTGTGCAGGAGAGAGTTTAAACTACAATGTAAACTATAATCTATGCTTAGTGGCAATGCTCCAAAATGTGTTCATCAGTTCCAACGAATGTTCCACACTAATGAAGGATGTTGTTAATGTGGAAAAATGTGTGAGGGGTAAGGAGTGGGGCATATGGGAATCCCCCATATTTTTAATGTAACATTTATGTAACCTAAGTATCTTTTTTAAAAAATAGAAAAATATATTATAAAAAAATTTAAAAAATTAAATTAAATTTTTTTAAAAAGCATGTTTCTCTGGGGTTCAGACATTCAAGTCACCACAAAAACATATTCACTGTAGAAAAAAGTTAAGAATCAATGAGGATTTTTAAATCACCCATAATCTTACTATCCTGAATAGCAATAGTTAATATTTTGGTGTTATTTCCTTCTAATTTTTAACATATATACATATATATGACTATATATGAATACACTTAATTTACATTATCTCTTAACATAATATTATAAACATTTTCTCATTTGTTTACAAAGATATTAAAAATGTAATTTTAATAACTGCATAATGTCCTATCATGTGGATGCTTAAGAATATATTTAATCTCTCAATGACAATAAAAATCAACAATATTCACTGAGCACCTACTATGTAAAAGGTACCAGTATTAAGCTCTGAAGGGATACAATAATGAATGCTGTAGTTATGGTAGTCATGGAGTTTATATGAGTTTATATTTCCTCTTGCCAAACATTTAGGTTGTTTCCAATGTTTTGCTATTTTAAGTAAAAATGTGACAATAGTGCTCACCTACCACCAATTAAAGGAGATCATAAGAACTCTAGGAGCTCTATTCCTACACAAATGTGGCCTCATGGCCAACTCTACCCACAATAGAACATAAGGTAAGAATGCAGAGGGCTGCTTGAGGGATGCATCTTTAGGCAGTTTGGGGTCAGCAGGATTGTGGGACTTGATTTCTAACATCATCTCACACCTGCTAGGTTAAGAGTGATCTAGACAAACCAAAACTTGCCTAGAAGCTAAGACACTTTTAAGAACATGGGAAAGACAGAATTTTGAAAAAGTTTTTAATAATTTTCCCCTGTGTCCTGAAATATATGTGAAAATATGCAAATTATCCATCTTGTTTTGCTTTAAAAGAAAAATTGGGGATAATTTCATTAGATGTAGTCAATCGAGTGTAAAGAAAGTGATCTTATTCCAGAGGATTCACATTTTATTGCCTTTTACATTGTCTCTCTCACCTTGCAGATCATTTCTTGCCTTGCTTGGATTCATAGAACAGACTATTTTTATCTGAATAATTTTACTCTCAGATTCATACGTTCCCACCAAGTTAAAGGCTCTGGGTTTCATCGCTAATATAGGCCATGACTAAGCCATTTCATGTTTGTATTTTCACTTCTTACCACAAATGTTTCTAGACAATGACCATAAAAGTGATTCAAAAGCAGTCCAAACATTCTAAGGTAAAATCATTTTGTCAGGAGCTAATGTCACTTCTTCAAGAATATTCCCTCAAGGTATCATGACTCAACTTTTCAGAAATATGGTTTGATTTTTCTTAACTTTTTATTTTGAAATAATTTCAAACTGACAAGAAAGTTGCAAAAATAACACAAACCCCATACCAAGAACTCCAACATCTCCCCACCCCCTCAGACACCCAGATCTACCACTTTTAACATGTTGCCACCTTTGCCCTATCATTCTATCATCTGTCTGTCTGTCTATCTATTTTCTGAACATTGAGAGCAGGGGACATTTATCATAATCCTTGAACACGTGATACTTGCAAGTATATTTCCTATGAACAAGGATTCTCACTTATGTAATCACTTTAAGTGCAGTTATCAAGTTCAAGAAATTTAACATTGACATAAAGCTTACACAAAGAATGTGCCCAGTTCTTAAAGATCATGTCCAGAAGTTTTTGCTTCACTGAGAAAGACCAAGATATTGTCCTTAAGTGCAAAGGACTTTTACCCCCATAAGCCTCTGTATTCTTATCTGCAAAATGGGAATAATAATGTCACAGAATTGTTCATGGGCTTATAGTGAAGACTAAAAGAGATAATGTACACAAAAAATCTAGCCCAGAAGTAAGTTGCCCAATAGATGGTAGGCATCTACAAAGCAAGTGTTTCCAAGCCACCTTAAAAAATAACAAAGTTGTGTGACTTTGAATAAACAAAGGAAAGTTGCAGAGTGACGTTTTTTTAATGTATCCATGTGGTTTTCAAGAAAATTTTAAGCATCTGATATCTTTATTATTAACAAAAGTATAAGAACCACAGGACCAAATAAGAGAAGAAAAGCAGAAGAGCCTTAGAGAATCAGGAAGAAGCACGCAGAATAAAAATCAGTGACATGAAGCCTTCAGAAAAAGGGATGTAAGGCCCCGAAGGACCTGATGCTGTTCTGCCATCCAAAATACCATGTGCCTGAGTCATAGAGTCCCTTGGAGTCTTGTTCCTGAAAGATGCATCAAGGAGCCTTTCTGGAAGCCTGAGATACATGTTCTCCAATACACAACATTACTTTCCACCTCTATTGTATTAAATATGTTTGGGTGTTTTGTGAGCATGAACATTATGGCAAAGAATTGAGGTGATTGTTTTTCCATTCAGTCCACATACATGTTCTGAGTCCCTCTTATGTGCTAGGTGCCATACAGAGCCTGAAGTTGGAATAGTATCAGTTCTACTACCATCTACTCTCACCAAGTCAGGTAGTGTTTCTGGGTGTGAACTCCTGGTGGAATGAAAGCAGCTTACACAGCGCTAGTGCACAAGTCCTGAGTGAATTGTGAATTAGAAGAAATGGAACGTTAAGCTGCTGCTGTAAAGTTAATAGTGGATTAGCATATTCCAATTGGAATGTGAAAGGGAATTGAGAAGCTTGGTTAATTCCCAGCCTCCCAAAGGAGCTTTGAGAAAACTAGTGTGTTATCTAACAACATAACCTTTTTCAATGCTGTTTAACATTCAATGACTATAAATGGAAGCCGGCCCTGGCTACTACTTATTAAAACTAACAGAGAACTATCAAGAAAGATTTATGGTTTTAGTATCAGAAAAAAATGCATTTCCAAAAGAAATAAAAATCAAATGTAAAGAAACAAATGATATCTGGGACTTAGCAAATACTTGGTATCATCTATAATTCACATTATAAAGCCTTTAAAAACATAGAGCATATCAAAAATCAAAACACCCGCTGAGTAGTGAAATCAATATAAGATAACATTTCAGCATTTTGCATGACAAATACCTCAGCTTTCTTTCTAATGGCCTTAGTGTCCACATTTTACATAGTTATATTCTCAACTTGAACCAGAGTTAAGCATTTTTTTCTCAATTAGTCTTTGATAAACTTCAATTTCCCATCAGTGCCACTTATTTTGTGCAAATAAATCTAAACTCAGTTAACTACTAAAAATATACTTGTTTGGGGAGAAAGAGCATCTCATGTGCAAAATATGTAACAGAGAGATTCATTCTGGGCATGAATGAGGGAGACATATACACAAAAGCACATCAAGTAAGTTCAGAACCTTTATAACTAAGTTACCTTCGTAGAATTTAAGAACCAAAACTAGAATTCTAAATATTATATTTAGGTTTTTTTGTAAACCTAAAACTTCTTTAATAAAACAGTATTTTTATAAAGAAAAAAAGAAAAAATATTATATTTAGCATATGGAATTACATTTGATCTTCAACAGTACAATAGGTATTACTATATTTTACAAATGACAAATCTGAAACTCAGAGAGGTTAAGTAAATTTCATAAATTCATTCAGCCAGAATTCAAATCCATGTCTGTCTGACTCCAAAATCTATGGATGTTATATTACATCATGTTATTCCTATTGTCCATGCCTCTCTAGCAATCTTCCACATGAAATGATATTATGGTACAGGCCAAACAATAACCTTATTTTCTACATAGTTTGTCCAGAATTAAAGAATCAGAAGACACTCTAGAAATAATCTGATTAGACATTTGATCTAAGATGAACCCAAAGCATTTACCTTCCATGCTTAGAGGCACCACTGAAAATTGCAATCTGGTAGATTCTCTGTACTATATGGTGTCTCATTTTTTAAATTTGAAAGAGAATTGTGATGTTTTTAGATCAGAATTTTTTGTCTCAGTGATGAACAGAATCCTCATTCATTCCTCAGATTTGCTATTTTTAGCGATTAGAGAAGTCTTCAGTTTAATAGCACTGAATCTAGCTTTGGATTTCAAGAACTTCAGGAACCCAGCTATAATAGTCAGGAATCTTTTGATTTCAAGTGACAGAAACACAACTGAAACTGGTTTAAGCAAAACAATCAATTTAATGGCTCGTGTAACTAAATAATACAGGGGCAGTGTGATTTTATGTACAGTGTGGATCTAAATAGGCTCTTCCCATATCTTGGCAAGATGACCATCAAGAGATCCAGGATTATGTTCTACCAGAAAGAGAAAATCTCTTTCCTAATAGTTCCAGCAAAAGTCCTGGGGCTGAACTTTATTGGATCAATTAATTCATCGTTGAATTAAGCACCATGACTAGAGAATGAAATATGCTGATTTGACAGACTTGGGTCACCTACTCATCACATGGATTCAGAGTGGGGGAGGGATGGTTTTTCAAAGAAAAATTGAGGTACAATTTCCTGGAGAATGAATTCTGGGCAGACAAAAATAACAGATGTGGAGTGACATCATCAACATGGTGATGTAAGACATCCCCTGGAAAAGTCTCCTATCAGAAAAGAAAAAAAAAACTAATAAAAAGATAAATCACACTTACTTGGAACTCTGGAGGATGATAGAGACTGGAGAAGAGCTCCACAAATGCTGAATCGAAGAAAAGCAGGGGAAACATGGAAAAAAGGTAAGAGATCTATGATCTGGATACACTAGTCTGGATCCTTTCCCTCATTTGGTCCCATGCAGATTAAGAGTCACATAGAGGTAGTACAGCTCAGGTACTGCCTGCCATAGATGCAGACCATAGAGTCACAACAGCGTATTAGAACCCCTCACATATCCAGGCACAGGGACCCAGGTCCACAAAAAGTTGCTGACTAGTGCACACATACAAAAAGACCACAGCAGAACTGTCAGAAAGTGTTGCACACACTCAGCCCAGTCTCTGCTGGATCACCTAAATGAAAAAAGAAAAAAAATGGACCTTTTTGGATTGACCCAATCTGGCTCCCCAGGGTGGGATAACCTAACAAGGAAGTAACTGGAGGCAGAAAGCCTCATAGAAAAAGGCGGGGAAATGGAACTGTCATGAGGCAGAGCAGGTCCCAGAACTGAAAAGTGTAATAAAGGGGGCATTGAGTGAGGTAGAGAAGTTAAAGAAATCGTAAGAGCTAGAGAGAAAATTTTGCACAAAAACAAACATAAGAGATCAGGATTCCTGAAGAAGGAAAAGAGGAAAGGAAGCTTTCTTCTGGAGGTGGAACAAATTGAGCATAAAAGGGCAATCTTAAAAGCTATACTGCATATACAAGGCAAGAATCAGGTGCAGAAGATCTGAGAAAACCTGAACAGTTAAACATAGGCTGCTATAAAGATCCAGTATAAATTGGACCAAACATCAAAGAAGAGCTTTATCCCAAAGACAATCTATAATAAAACTCTAAAGAAGAGGGAGAAACTGACCATCAGAGTTAGCACTTCAAAATAATCAGATATCTAGACATCGGCAAAAAATTACAAGCCATGCTAAGACACAGAAAGATATGGCTTAGTCAAAGGAACAAATTAAATCTTCAGGGGAGACATAGACTTTGGAATGATGAATCAAAGATGTTCAAACAAATCTCCTAAATCAATTCAAGGAGATGAAGGACAATATGGATAGAAATAAATTAAAGGTGGATATAGAGCTAAACGATAGTAAGAAGACAATGAGTGAGCAAAAATAAGAATTAGAAAGTTTAAAAAGAAACATAACAGAAATTATGGAGATGAAAGGCAGAATAATCGAGATTAAAAATATACTAGAGGCTTACAACAACAGATTTGAACAGGTAGATGAAAGAATCAGTGACCTAAAAGACAGGACAGTCAAAATCATAGTCAAAAGAACATACAGAGAAAAGAATAGAAAAAAATGAGCAGTGTTTGAGGTACTTGAGTGACAGCATGAATCATACATCATATGCATCATGTGGGTTTCAGAAGGAGAAGCAAAAAGAAAAGGGGCAGAAAGAATATTTAAGGAAGTAACGGCCAAAAATTTCCCAACTCTTTTGAAAAACATAAATATAAATGTACAAGAAGTGCAAAGTACTACAAACAGAATAAATTCTAATAGACCTACCCTGAGACACATACTAATTAGAATGTCAAATGCCAAAGATAAAGAGACAATTCTGAAATTAACAAGAGAAAAGTGATTTGTCACATACAAGGGATCCTCAATAAGATCAAGTGCCAATTTCTCATTAGAAACCATGGCTGCAAGAAGGCAATGATATGATGTATTTAAGGTACTGAAAGAGAAAAACTGTCAGCCAAAAATTCTTTATCCAGCAGAACTGAGGGAGAGTTTAAAACATTCACAGATAAACAGAAACTGAAAGAGTTTGTCACCAAAAAAGACGGTCTTACAAGAATCATTAAAGGGAGTCCTTCAGTTTGAAAGGGAAAGACAGGAGAGAGTAGCTTGCAGCAGTGTGAAGAAGTGAAGATCTTCAGAATGGTAATTAAAGGGGAAAATGTAAAACCCAATAGTACTGTATCCTTAATATATAACTCTAATCTTTAATTCCAATAAGAGTTAGAATACAGTTGAATAAGAAACAGTCATATTTCCTTACAATGGACATACAAAATATAAAGAGATAATTTGGGACAAAAACAACATAAAGAAGGGAAACAGAGGGATAAGAAAGCAGAGAATGTGTATGCTATTGAAGTTAAGTTGGTATCTTTTCAAATTAGCAGGTTATAGACATAGATTGCAAAATAAAAAACACCAGCATAAACATAAATATTTTTAAAATATACAGAAACATAAATGAGAAAGGGATTAGTCGGATACATCACAAAAGGTGAACAATATAGAACAGGAGGCTAAGATAAAGGAAAAGAGAGGTAAAAAGATATACGACATACACAAACTGCGGTGGTTTGGAACTGTATGTACCAGCAGAAGCTGGCATGTGCATTGCATTGTGTCAGAGGAGTCAAGGAAGGCTAGCAGCCAGTCTTTAAGAAGAAAGCATTGCTTTGATGATGACTTGATTTGGACATTTTACTCAGCCTCAAAACTGTAAGCTAATAAATTCCCATTGTTAAGCCAACCCATTTCATGGTATCTGCTGTCAGTAGCCTAGGAAACTAAAACAAAAACCAAAGGACAAAATGGTTCAAAAAAGTTTACAGTAATAACACTCAATGTTAATGGATTAAACATCTCAATCAAAAGACACAGATTGGCAAGAACAGATTAAAAAAACATGATCCAAATATATGTTGTTTGCAAGATACTCATCTTAGACCCAAAGAAACAAATAGGTTGAAAGTTAAAAGATGGAAAAATATAATCCATGCAAATAGTAACCAAGAGAGCTGAGGCAGCTATACCAATATCTGAAAAATTAGACTTTAAGTCAGAACGTGTTACAAGGGACAAAGAAGGACACAATATATTAATAAAAGGGTCAATCCACCAAGAATAAATATCAGAGATTTTTATGCACCTAACCACAGTGCCCCAAAAAACAAGAGGTAAACTCTGACAAAACTGAAGGGAGAAATAGACATATCTACAATAGTTCAATATACACATTTATCAATAAATGGAACATCTAAACAGAAGATCAATAAGGAAATAGAGGATGAGGATAATATGATAAATGAACTAGACCTAAAAGATGTATACTGAACATTACACCCCAATAAAGCAGGATACACATTCTTCTCAAATGCATATGGATCGTTCTTAGGACACACCATATGTTGGGTCACAAAACAAGACTCAATAAATTTAAAAAGCATCTTCTCTGACTACAATAGAATGAAACTGGAAATCAAAACCAGTCAGAGAACTGGAAAATCCAAAATATATGAAAGTTATATAACACAAATAATTAATGGGTCAAAGAAGAAATCACTAGGGAAATCAATAAATATCTTGAGACAAATGAAAACAAGAATACAGCATATCAAAACTTATGGGATAGAGTGAAGGCAGTGCTCAGAGGGAAATTTATATCCCTAAATGTTGCATTAAAAAATAAGGAAAAGCTAAACTCAAAGACCTAACTGCATACCTTGTAGAACCAGAAAAAGAACAGCAAACTAACCCCAAGGCAAGCAAAATGAAAGAAATCACAAAGATTAGAGAAGAAATAAATGAAATAGAGAATTAAAAAAACACAATAGAAGCATTTAACAAAATCAAAAGATCGTTCTGTGAAAAGATCAATAAAACTGACAAATATTTAGCTAGATTGACAAGGTAAAAAAGATAGAGGATGCAAATAAATAATATCAGAAATGAAAGGGGGAACATTACTCCTGATGCCATAGAAATAAAAAGGATCATAAGAGGATACTATGAACAACTGCATGCCAACAAATTAGACAACCTAGATTAAATGGATAAATTTCTAGAAACACATAACCTACATTGACTCTAGAAGAAACAGGTGATGTCAACAGACCAATTACAAGTAAAGAAATTGAATTGGCAAAAACTTCCCAACTAAAAAAAGCCTAGGACCAGATGGCTTGATGAATTCTACCAATCATTCCAAGAAGAATTAATACCAACCCTGCTCAAACTCTTCAAAAAAACTGAAGAGGAGGGAATACTACCAAACTCATTCTATGAGGCCAACATTATCCTAATTCCAAAGCCAGGTAAAGATACTAAAAGAAAAGAAAATTAGACACCAAATTCTCTTGTGAACATAGATTCAAAAATCCACAATAAAATACTAACAAATCAAATCCAACAGCACATTAAAAGAATTATGCACCATAATCCAGTGAGAGTTATCCCAGATATGCAAGGGTAGTTCAACAAAAGAAAATCAATTAATGTAATATACCACATTAACAAAACAAAGAGAAAAAACACATAATCATCTCAATTAATAGAAAAGGCATTTGACAAAATCCAGCATCCTTTCTTGATGAAAACACTTAGAAAAATAGGTATAGAAGGAAACATCGTCAACATGATAAAGAGAATATATGAAAAACCCACAGCTAACATCACACTCAATGGTGAAAGAATGAAAGCTTACCCTCTAGAACAAGACAAGAATGTCACTGTCACCATGTTATTCAATGTTTTCCTGAAAGTTCTAGCCAGAGCAATTAGGCAAGAAAAAGAAGTAAAAGGCATACAGATTAGAAAGGAAAAAGTAAAATTTTCATTATTTGCAGATAACATGATCCTATATAAAGTCCTGAAAAATCTACCACAAAGCTATTAGAGCTAATAAATGAAATCAGCAAAGTAGCAGAGTACATGATCACACACAAAAATCAGTAGTATTTCTATATACTTGTAATGAGCAATCTGAGGAGAAAATCAAGAAAAAAAAATCTATTTACAATAGCAACTAAAAGAATCGAATATTTAGGAATAAATTTAACTAAGGATGTAAAGGACATATCTGGAAAACCACAAAACAATGCGAAAAGAAATTTTTAAAAAGATCTAAATAAATGGAAGGATATTCTATGCTCACGGATTAGAAGACTAATATTGTTAAGGTGTCAATTCTACCTGTAGCAGTTTGGCAGTTTGATATTGTTATGAATTCCAAAAATAGATATTGGATTATGCTTGTAAACTGGTCTGTTCATCTGTGCATGATTAAGTTATGATTAGGGCTTTGATTGGGCCACATCAGTAGGGTGTTGAGCCACACCCCTTGGTGGGTGGGGTCTCAAAGACAAAAGACATGGCAAAGGACAGAGTTGGAGTTTTGATGTTGGAGCCCAGGGAAGCAAGCACGCAGAGGAGCTTGGTCATGAGGAAGGAGAGAGGGCTCCAGGAAAAGAGACGAGCCATTTGCCTGACAGTTCACAGCTGGCCTTGTGGAGAGAGGCAGAGCCTAGAGAGCCTCATAGTCTACAGCTGACCTTGTGGAGAAAACAGAGGAACTGAGTTCGGAGAGAAACAGAGCCCCAGAAGAGATGAACCCAAGAAGCCTGAACTCTTGGCAGATGTCAGCAGCCATCTTGCCCCAACACATGGCCATAGACTTTGATGAAGGAAGTAACTTATGCTTTGTGGCCTGGTAACTATAAGCTTCTACCCCAAATAAATACCCTTTATAAAAACCAACCAATTTCTGGTATTTTGCATTAGCACCCCTTTGGCTGACTAATACACTATACCCAAAATTACTTACAGATTCAACACAATCCCAAATTTATTTGGAAGGGTAAGGGGCCCCAAATAGCCAAAGCCATCTTGAAAATGAAGAACAAAGTTGGAGTACTAACACTTCCTGATCTTAAATAATACAAAGTTACAGTGGTCAATACAGCATGGTACTGGCACAAGGATAGACATATAGACTAATGAAATGGAATTAAGAGTTCATAAATTGATCCTTAAATGTATGGCCAATTGATTTTTGATAATGATGTCAAGTCCACCCAATTTGGAAAGAATTGTCTTTTCATCAAATGGTGCTGGGGAACTGGATATCCACATGTAAAAGAATGAAGGGGTATAACCGCCTCACACCAACAAAGATTAACTCAAAATGATCAAAGACCAAAATATCAGAACCAGGACTATAAAACTCCTGGAAGAAAATGTAGGAAACCATCTTCAGGATCTTGGGTTAGGCAATGGTTCCTTAGTCTTTGCACTTGAAGCACAAGCAACCAAAGAAAAAATAGATAAATGGGACCTCATCAGAAATAAAAACTTTTCTGTATTCAAGGAATTTATCATGAAAGTGATAAATATTTTCTCAATGGGAGAAAATATTTGGAAACCACATATCTGATAAGGATTTAATATCCAGGATAGATAAAGAAATCCTATAACTCAACAATAAAAAAAACAAACCAATTTGATAATGGGCAAAAGACTTGAATAGACATTTCTCCACAGAAGATATACGAATAGCCAGAAAGTATATGAAAAGATGCTCAACATCATTAGCCATCAGAGAAATGCAAATCAAAACCACACTAAGATACCATTTCACACCTGTCAGAATGGCTGCTATTTCCAAAAAAAAAAAAATGAAAAATAATAAGTGTTGGAGAGGATGGGAGAAATAGGAACACTCATTCATTGCTGGTGGGAATGGAAAATGGTGCAGTCACTGTGGAAGACAGTTTTTTCTTTCATCAGAAAGCTAAGTATAGAAATACCATAGACTCAGATATCTTGCTACTCAGTATATACCCAAAAGAATTGAAAGCAGGAACTCGAACAGATATTTGCACAATGATGTTCATAGCAGCATTATTCACAGTTGCCAAAAAAATGGAAGCAACCCAAGTGCCCATCGACCAATGAATGGATAAATAAAATGTGGTATATACATACAATGGAATATTATTCAGCTGTAAATAACAATGAAGTTCTGATAAATGTGACAACATGGATGAATCTTGAAGGCATCATGTTGAGTGAAATAAGCCAGACAAATATTATATGAGCTCACTGATACAAAATAATGAGAATAAGAAAACTCATGGGGTCCAAATCTCAATTATAGGTTACCAGCGGCTTAGTTGAGGGCAGGGAATAAGGATCTAACGCTTGAGTTGTGCAATGTTTCTATTTGGATTGATTGTAAAGTTTTGGTAATGGATGGTGGTGATGGTAGCACAACATTGTGAATATAATGAACAGCAGTCGGAAGCGGGTGTGGCTCAGTGGATAGAGCCCCCGTTTACCATATGGGAGGCCCGGGTTCGCGCCCCGAGGCCTCCTTGTGAGGGCACGCCGGCCTGAGCGGTGCGGTGGGCTGATGCAGCAACCTCACGGCAGGAAGCGGCTGTGGCGCAATGGATAGCGCACCCGTTTACCATATGAGAGGCCCCGGGTTCGCTT
>JAQZBX010024542.1:0-30093 GCA_029593785.1 Cabassous unicinctus
ATTTGGGTAATCTAGGCACCTTTATAAAATGTATATATATATATAATAACATTTATGTAAACAAATGCACATATTTGCATATGTATTTATATATCATTTGACAAATAAAAAAAAATAAAATAAAAAAAAAAAAGAAATGAATGAATCATGTATTTCATGTAGTTTCTGAAACAAAACAACACAGTGTTTTCACTTATTGTCAATTTCACTAAGTTTCTGATACTAAACATCATAGTGTTCTCACAGTTCATTAGGTGAAACTTGTGTTTTAACATTGTAAGTCAATACAAGCAAGTAGAAGTGAATGAAGCATCTATCATGTCATTTTCAAAACTAAATATGAATCTTTTCACAGCTCACTAGGTGAAACATGTGTTTAACATTGTAAGTCAATACAAGTACACAGATCTGAATGAAATATGTATTTCACTTAGTTTTCTAAAATAAACATCATAGTGGTTCACAGCTCACTAGGTAAAACTAGTGTTATAACATTTTTTGTAAGTCCATACAAGTACATAAAAAAGAAAGAAGTATGTATTTCCCATAGTTTTTGAAAAAATGCATCTTTTTCTTTCAGGCCACTAGGTGAAACTTCTTTTTAACCTTCTTTTTAAGACAATGCAAGTACAAAGAAGTGAATGAAACAGGTATTTCACTTAGATTTTGAAACTAAACATAACAGTATTTTTACAGCTCTCTAGGCGAAACTAGGGCTTTAAAATTATTTGTAAGTCAATACAAGTACATAGAAGTGACAGAAGCATCTATTTCATGTACTTTTTGAAATAAACAACATAGTGTTTTGACAGCTCACTGCATGACACTTACATAGTTTACAAAAGTAATCAACACAGTGTTTTCACAGTTCTCTAAGAGTTCTGTGTTTTAACATAGATTATAAGTCAATATAAACACATACCACTCAGAGAAGCATGTATTTTACTAAGTTTTCAAACCTAAACAACATAGTGTTTTCCCAGCACACTAGGTGAAACTTGTGCTTTATCATTGGTAGTATGTAATATACAGAAGTGAATGAAACTAAACAACATACTTTATTCACAACTACTAAATGAAACTTGTGTTCTAAGATTGTAAGTCAATACCAGAATATATAAGTGAATGAACATGTTTTATGTAGTCTTTGAATCTAAACAACATTGTTATTTCACAGATCACTTGATGACACTTATGTTTTAACATTGTTTCTAAGTCTGTAACAGTACATAGAAGTGAATGAACTGTGTATTTTACTTAGTTTTCATAACTAAACAACATAGTGTTTTTACACTTCATTTGGTAAAACTTATGCTTTAATATTTTCACAAGACAATATCAGTACTTAGAAGTGAAAGAACTATGTGTTTTACTTAGATTTCTGAACTAAACAACATAGTGTTTTCAGGCCTTATTATGTGAAGAGTGTTTTTAACATCATTTGTAAGTCAACATCAGACTGAGAAGAGAATGAAGCATGTCGTTTGGGAAAAACAGATTTGGAAACTACACAACATAGTGATATCTCAGCTCACTAGGTGGAACTTGTGTTTTAGCAGTGTTTCTAAGTCAATATAAGTACATAGCAGTGAATGATGATTACACTTAGTTTTGGAAACTTCACATATAGTGTTTTTGCCACTTACTAGGTGAAATTTCTGTACCCACAGTGTTTATAAGTCAATATAAATACATTGACATAAGTGAAGCATGGACGTCACTTAATTTTGGAGACTAAATAACACTGTTTTTCACAGCTCACTAGGTAAAACTTGTGTTTTAACAGTGTTTTAAATAAATATAAGTACATGAGAGTGAATGAAGCATGGCTTTCACTTTGTCTTGGAAACTACAAAATATAGTCTTTTCCAAATTCACTATTTGAACTTTGTGTCCTAAAAGTGTGTCTAAGTCAATATAACCACATAAAAGTGAGTGAAGTCTTGATTTGATTTAGTTTTGGAAACTGGAAAACAGTGTTTTCACAGCTCACTAGGTCAAAGTTCTGTTTTTGTTGTTGTTGTTGTTTTTCATTTTTACCTGGAGGTCCTAGGGAATGAACCCAGGTCCCTCCATATGGGAGATGGATACCCAAACACCCAAGCCACATCCGTCCCCCCAAAGTTCTGTTTTAACAGTGCTTGTAAGTCTATTTAAATACACAAATGTGAATGAAGCATCTTTCACTTTGTTTTATTTTTTGATGTTTTTTTTTTATTTTTAAATTTTTTTTAAAAAGATACTTAGATTACATAAATGTTACACAAAGAATATAGGGATTCCCATATGCCCCACCACCCACACCTCCCACAACCTCCCACATAAATATCCTTCATTAGTGTGGCACATTATTTGCAGTTGATAAACATATCCTGAGGTTTTGCCCTTAAGCATGGACCATAGTTCACATTGTACACCACACTCTCCCGCACAGTTATGCATGTTTTATGATGATATAAAACTGCCTATATCTGTCATTGCAATGTCACTCAGGACAATTCCCAAGTCCTGAAAAAGCCCCTGTTTTACAACTGCTTTTCCCTCTCCCTGCCCCCAGAGCATCTGGTGGCCACTGGCTCCACATCAATGTTGTAATGTCTTCCATTGCTAGAATCACAATATGTCTATAGCAAAATACCAGTAAGTCCACTCTAATCCATAGCTCTTCCCCCCTTCCTGAGGAGTCAAGGACGGTGATGTCCACTCCACCTCCAATTGAGAGGGGGTTGATATCCCATGGGGAAGATGGATGGGATTATCCTGCCTGCAGCTACAAACTCTCTCCATTCCCTGGACAGCCATTGTCCATCATCATCTCCCCGCCAGTTGTCCTGGGTGAGTCCAATGAGCTGTAGAGTAGGAGTTGCTGCTCTACCAAGGTTCCAGGCCCAGCTGGCATATGGACAACCCAAAGACTTAAGTCTCTGGACATATACCTACAAACTCCAGCACCAAGTATAGAAGGGACAGATGAGCCATGTGCAGGTAAGACATAGTTGAGTCCAACTCTGTCACTCTCAGGAGCACAAACTCCTAAGTAGGGCCCACTGGCAAGGCACCAAACTCCAGAGCTATCTGCCCTGACATAGGACCTGCGTGTCTCCAGAACCCTCAGGAGCCCCACTACTTGGGGTGATATCCACTTTGGAATTCTATGAGATCTTACAGAGATATGCATAAGCATTACATCTGGGGTGACCTCCCAACGCATTTTAAAGTCTCTTAGCCATATAAACTCATTTGTCTTTACCTTTCCCCCCTTTTATTCGAGATCTTTTTCCAGTTGCATTGCCAGTTGGCACTTGGTAGCAATCCCTTTCTGCCAGGGAGGCTCATCCCCGAGAGTAATGTCCCATGCTGGGGGGAAGGTAATGCATTCATATGCTGAGTTTGGCTTAAAGAGAGGCCACATTTGAGCAACATGGAGGCTCACAGGAGGCAAACCTTAGACATTCCATAACAATAGGCTAAGTTTCAATTTCAAGAACAAAGACTCATAAGACTAGTCATCAATATCATGGGCCGATCAGTGGTCTATCTTGGAGTATGATCCATGTGCACTCAAGAGGAATGTATATCCTGCTGTATTTGTGTGTAGTGTTCTGTATATATATATATTAGGCCCAGATCCTCTAAAGTATTATTCAGAGTCTTTGTTTCTTTATTGATTCTCTGTTGAAATGTTCTGTCTAATGCTGATAATGGTGTATTAAATTCCCCCACTATAATTGTAGAGGCATTTATTTCTCTACTTAGTCTCTCCAGTGTTTGCCTCATGTATTTTGAGGTGCCCTGATTAGGTGCATAAATGTTTATGATTGTTCTGTCTTCTTGAGAGATTACCCATTTTACTAATATATAGTGTCCATCTTTGTCTCTTACAATAGTTTTGCATTTAAAGTCTATTTTGTCTGATATTCGGATAGCTGCTCCTGCCCTTTTTTGGTTGTCATTTGCTTGTAAAATTGTTTTCCAGCCATTCACTTTCAGCCTCCTTGAATCCTTGGGTCTAAGGTGGGTTTCTTGTAGACAACATATAGATGGGTCATATTTCCTTATCCATTCTGCCAATCTGTGTCTCTTGACTGGTGAGTTTAATCCATTAACATTCAGTGTTATTACACTCAAGGAATTTCTTACATCAGCCATATTTTCTTTGGCTTTATGTATGTCATATTTTGTTTTTCTCTTTTTGTCTTTTTAGTTGTTCTTACACTCTCCTCCAACTCTCTCTCTCCTGTTTTTTCCTTTCAACCTGTAGTACTTCCTTTAGTATTTCTTGAAGGGCAGGTTTCTTATTGGCATACTCTCTTAATTTCTGTTTATCTGTGAATATTTTGAACTCTCCATCATTTTTGAATGCCAGCTTTGCTGGATAGAGAATTCATGGCTGGAACTTTTTTTCTTTGAGTATTTTGACTATGTCATACCACTGTCTTCTTGCCTCCATGGTTTCAGATGAGAAATCAGCACTTAATCTTATGGAGCTTCCCTTGTATGTGATGGTTCTCTTTTCTCTTGCTGCCTTGAGTATTTTCTCTTTGTCTTGAGCATTGGACATTTTGACAAGTATATGTCTTGGAGTAGGCCTGTTAGGATTTATACTCTCTGGGGTGCACTGTGTTTCCTGGACATGTACATCCATCTTTCTCAATAGGGTTGGGAAGATTTCAGCCATTATTTCCCTCAACACTCCTTCTGTTCCCTTTCCCTTCTCTTCTCTTCTCCTTCTGGGATGCCTATAATGCATATGTTTGTGCATTTTGTGTTGTCAGTTAAATCCTTTAGTCTCTGCTGGATTTTTTCTATCTTTTTATCTATCTGTTCTACTATCCCTTTGATTTCAGATGTACTATCTTCCACATACTAATTCTTTATTCTGTCTGTTAAAATCTACTCTTATATGATTCCAGTGTCTTTTTGATTTCTTGGATTGTGCCATTCATCATCATCATATCTGTTATCTTTTTATGTATGTTTACAATTTCTTCAGTATGCTCTCCCAGTGTCTTCTTAATATCCTTAATCTCTTCCTTCACTTCATTAAGTTGGTCCATGATATTTGTTTGGACAGCTTTGATTAGTTGTTCAATGTACTGAATCTCTTCCTGGTTTTTAGTTTGTCCATGTCTTCCTATTTCTTAGTATGGTTTGCAGTTTTTTGTTGCCCTCTGGTCATCATTTATCTTGATGGGTTTATTCAGTTGATTAGCTTCTGTCCCTACTCTAGAGTTTTGTTCAGCTGCTGGTTTTGTGTGTGTGTTAAGTTTTCTCTTTGAAACTTTGTTCTTCTTGTTGTATTTCCTTGCTGTTTTCTATGTTCCAGTTTTATCTTGAGCAATCTATCTCCCTGTCCAGCTCCCTCCAGATTGATGCACCAAAGGCTCCTGCTCCATGGGCTTCCAGAAGAGCTCACCTGGGCAGGATCCTGTCCCCAGTCAGCTGTCCTTTGCAAGAGAGATGGTGAGTGTCCACTTAAACCAACACGATCTTGCCTCTATCTCCTTACTTTGTTTTAGAAACTACACAGCATAATGTTTTTGCAGCTCACTTGGTGTGAATTGCATGTAGTTACAGATTTTGTAGATCAAAATAAGTACATAGAAGTGAATGAAGCATGGATTTCACTTAGTTTTGATGACTGCACAACATAGTGTTCTCACAGCTCATTCGTTGAAACTTGTAAGCCAGCAGTGTTTGTAAGTCAATATAGATATATAGACAAAAGTGAAGCATATATTTCACTTAATTAAGTGGAAACTGCACAATATGGTATTTTTGCATATCAGTGGGTAAAACTTGTGTTTTAACAGGGTTTTTAATTAAATAAGAAATTAGAAGTGAATGAAGCATGAATTTCACTTAGTTTTGGGAACTACACAACATAGTAATTTTAGCTTACTAGGTTAAAATTGTGTTTTAACAGTATTTGTCAGTCAATATAAGTTCATAGCAGTGAAGGAAGCATGGGTTACACTTAATTTTGGAAAACACACATCAATGTAGGTGAAACTTGTGCTACCACAGGGTTAGTAAGTCCATTTAAATATATAGACATAAGTGAAGCATGGATTTCACTTAATTTTGGAAACCAAACAATATAGTGTTTTCACAGCTCACTAGGTGAAACATGTTTTACAGTGTTGTAAGTCAATATAAGTATATAAAATAAGTGAAGTATGCATTTCATTTATTTTGGAGAGAGCAAAACATAGTGTTTTCACAACTTATTAGGTCAAACTTTTGTTTTAACAGTGTTTGTAAGTTAATATGAGTACATAAACATGAATGAAGCATGTCTTTCACTTAGTTTTAGAAACTACATAAAGTAGTGTTTTTGCTGCTACTCAGTGAAGCTTATATTCTCACTGTGTTTGTAAGTCAATATAAGTAAAAAGAAGGGAAATATGCATGGATTTCACTACGTACACCATTTTTTCTCCTCTCTAGGTGTAAACTTGTGTTTTTAGGTGTTTTTATGTCAAGATAAATACATAGACATGAATGAAGTATGTCTTTCAATTAGTTTTGGAACCTACACAACACAATGTTTTTGCAGCTCACTAGGTGAAAGTTCTGTGTACTCACAGTGTTTGTAAGTATTTTAAATACGTAGGAGTGAATGAAGCAAGGATTTCACTTAGGTTAATCAACTACACACAATAGTGTTTTTACAGCTCTGTAGGTGAGACTGAAGTGTAATAGCAGTGTTTGTACAACATAAGTACATAGAAGTGATTGAAGCATGGAGTACACATAGTTTTGGCAAATACACAACAGAATGTTTTTGCAGCTCACTAGTAGAAACTTGATTTTAACAGTGTTTGTAAGTCAATATGAGTACATATGAGTGAGTGAAGCAAGGATTCCACTTAATTTTGGAACCTGCACAACATAATGTTTTCACAGCTTACTAGGTCAAACTTCTGTTTTAAATGTGTTTGTACATCAATATATATACATAGATGTGAATGAAACATATCTTTCACTTAGTTTTGGAAACTACATGACATAGTGTTTTAGCACCTCACTAGGTGAGACTTAAGATAGTCACAATGTTTGTAAGTCAATATAAGTACATAGACATGTATAAAGCATGTCTTTCACTTAGTTTGGAGACTATGCAACATGGTGTTTTTGCAGCTCATTAGGAGAAATTTGATTTTAACCATGTTTGTAAGTCAATATAAGTACATAGGTGTTGTGTTAGTCAGCCAAAGGGGTGCTGATGCAAAGTACCAGAAATCTGTTGACTTTTGTAAAGGGTACTTATTTGGGGTAGAAGCTTACAGTTACAAGGCCCTAAAGAGTCCAACTCAAAGTTACTTCCCTACCAAACTCTGTTGCCATGAGTTGAAGCAAAATGGCAGACAATGTCTGTGAGGGTTCAGCCTTCCTCTTCCTCTTCTTCTTAAGGCTCTGTGGGCCCAGCTTCTTCTGATCTCAGCTGTAGACAGGAGGGCCTGTTTCTTTCCAGACCTCAGCTACTCAGGGTTCTGGTCTCTTCAGCTGCAAAATATGAGGCAAATGGCTCAGTTTTCCCTAGGCTTCAGCATCAAAACTAAAGTTCTCTCCTCCATGTCTTTTTCTGTATTCTCCTGTGTGAGTGTCCATTTATATAGCCCACCAAGGGGGCAGTGACACAACCTTGAGTTACAACCTACTGACATGGTCGAATCAAAGCCCTAATCTTAACTTAATTTAATCAAAGTCATCTCAGCTGAATTGAACACAATCAAAAGGTACCACACCCAGAGGAATAGATTAGTTTACAAACATAATCTATATCTCTTTTTGGAATTCATAAATAATATCAAACTGCCACTGGTGTGAAGCATGATTTCACTTATATTTGGAAACTGCATTACATAGTATTTTTGTAGCTCACTAGGTGAAACTTGTATTTTATCAGTGTTTGTAAGTCAATTTAAGTACATAGAAGTGAATGAAGCATGGATTTTACTTAGTTTTGGAAACTACTACAACATAGTGATTTGTCAGCTCAGTAGACGAAACTTGGGTTTTAGCAGTGTGTTTTAAGTCAATATAAGTGCATAGATGTGAATGAAGCATGGATTTCACTTAATTTTGGAAATTTCACAACATAGGTTTTTTGGAGCTCACTACATGAAACTTGTATTTTAACAGTGTTGTAAGATAATATAAGTACTTAAAAGTGAATGAAGCATGGCTTTCACTTTGTTTTGGAAACTACACAACATAGTGCTTTCACAGCTCATTATGTCCAACATATGTTTTAACAGTGTTTCTAAGTCAATATAAGTACATAGATGTGAATGGAGCATGCCTTTCACTTAGTTTTGGAAACTACCCAACATAGTGTTTTTGCAGCTCAGTAGGTAAAATTTAAGTGTAATAACAGTGTTTGTAAGGCAATATAAGTTAGTAAGTCATGGATTTCACCTTGTTTCAGAAACTACACAAAATAGTGTTCTCGCAGATCACTCAGCAAAACTTGTATTCCAGCAGTGTTTGTACGTCAATATATGTACATAGAAGGGAAACAAGAATGGATTTCACTTAGTTTTGGAAACTATACAATATAGTGATTTTCTGCTCACTTGGTGTAATTTGTATTTTTACAGAGTTTGTAAGTCAATATAAGTACATAGGAATAAATGAAGAATGGATCACATTTAGTTTTGGAAACTACACAACATAGTGTTTTCACAACTTACTAGGTGAAATTTGTGTTCCAACAGTGTTTGTAAGTCAATACAAATACATAGATGAAAATGAAGAATGGATTTCACTTAATTTTGGAAACTGCACAACATAGTGTTTTTGCAGGTCACTAGATAAAACATGACTTTTAACAGTGCTTGTAAATCAATAAAATTACAAAGAAGTGAATAAAGGATGGATTTCACTTCGTTTTGGCAACTACACAAAATAGTGTTTTCACAATTCACTAGGTGAAACTTAAATGTACTAAAAGTGTTTATAAGACAATGCAAGTACATAGAAGTGATTGAAGCATGAATTTCTCTTAATTTGGCAACTACACAACAGAGTGTTTTTGCAGCTCACTAGGTGAACTTGTGTTTTAACAGTGTGTGTAAGTGAATATAAGTACATAGATGTGATTGAAACTTAAGTATAATCACAGTGATTCAAAGTCAATATAGATGATAGAGCAAGATGGCATTGATTTAAATGGACACTCACAAGATCTCTTGCAAAAAGTGACTGAGAAGGGGCAAGATCCTGCCTGAGTGGGTTGTTTTGGGAGCCTGCAGAGCAGGAGGCTTCAGGGCATCGATCTGGAGAGAACTGGAAAAAGAGATAAAAATTCCAAGGGAAAACCATGAGTTTCTCCCCTGGTGGCTGGAAATAGCGAGTGGCTAAGACCCACCCTCAAAACAGAAAGCCGCTGTGAACCCCCTGACTCCCACCAGCCAGGGAGTGCTCCCTGGGAGTGAGAGGGCTCTGGTGAAGGGTGGAGAGGGTTTTCCTTTCTGTGAGTTTGGTTACCTGGACCTCCTTTGAACTTTAGGGTGCATATCAGCTGGCAAGAGGTGGCTCTGAGAAGAGGGGAGAGGAGAATCTGCTGAGGCAGCCTGATTTACCTAGCTGACCAGAGAGAGATGAACCTGGATGGGGGAGAAGGCAGAGACAGGCAATTGACTACTCCAGTGCTGAAAACTATTAAAATCCCAACTTCCCTAAGGGAGGTGAGCAGTAGGAAGTGCTTAATAACCTTCCAAGGGCCTATTTAGGGTCCCCTGGGATGAGGGGGAGGTCTGGAAAAGGGTTAAGAGTCATTTCTCAGCAGTGAGTTCAGATACCAGGGTCCCATTTGAATTTCAGAAGGGAACTCAACCTAACCAGGAGAGGTGAGGGGGGATCCGATTATACAGGTTATCACTGTCCTGCTGCCCTGAAGAGAAAGCAATAAGAATAGAAAGGGAGCAGGGACAAACAGGTTCCTAATCAGCAGGAATTTACCCAACTTCAAAGAGTCAAATCTGCCCTAGGGAAAGTGACTGGATAGCTCTCTAGCTAACTGACCCAATGAGAAAGCTTAGTTCAGTGGAGGAGTCTCTGCTTTAAATATACAAGGCCCCTGGTTCAATTCCCAGCTCTCCTTAGAGTAGTGATCCAAGGGTTATCAAACACCCAGCTGATACTTTAGGACAGAGAACACATAGACATTATTTTTGTATTAGCTTCTCTTGAGTCTCTTATTTCTCTTTTTAAAAAAAGATTTCTTTTTTAAATTTAACTTAGTTTACTTGATAAAACCAGATTCAAAACCTGCAGAGGGCAGGTTGCAGAGTAATTAATGAACACCAGCAGCCTGAGAAGCTCCTTGAGAGCCTAAGAAGGAAGGCTGTTTATCCTAAGTTTGTATTTGATTGCTTGAATGAGTGCTTGTTTTCTGTTTCTTTTTTTTTTCATTTTCCCTCTTTCTCCCCACCCCCAAATTTTTTTCTTTTCTTTTAATTAGGTGCTATTGTATTGTTTCTTGTTTGCTGTTTTCCTCTTCCTATTGTTTGCCCTTTTTTTTTTTTTTTTTTTTTTTTTTTTTTGTATATCAATTTTGTCTGCCTACCCTAATTCTTTTCCTACCTTCATCTTCCTAGATTCTGGTTTCTGTTTTTGTTCTTACACTCCACCTCTCTGTTGAGTCTTCAATTTTTCTTGCTTTTATTTCTATCTATTCTATTCTCAGTTTTCTTCCTTTTTTAACTTTTTTCCTTATTGTCTTTTCTTTTCTCTTTCCCTCTCTTCTTATCATTCTAGCCTGTTAGTTCATTTTAGCTATTTTTCTCTATATGGTTTTTCATTCCATTATCTGTACCCTACTTTATATTCTTATTCCTTTGCACATCGTACATGAGTTAATAATTCACTTCACTAGGTCTTATATGATTCCTCTTCTACCTTTTACTATTATTATTACTATTATCCTTTTTCTCTTCTTACCTCTTTTCCTTTCTCTGGCCCTGATCTTTCAAGGGAAGGGCCTGATCTTTCAAGGGAACTTTCAAGGGAATATAGACAACAGCAAGGAAATAGAATAAGAGGAACAAAGTTTCAAAGATAAAACTTATCCACACACACAAACAAACAGCAACTACAGGTTGAATTTATACAAAGGTTGAAATTATACAAAGTAATTTCTCTGACCAAAATGGAATGAAGCTGGAAATCAGTAAAGGCCAGAGAACCAGATTAGGCACAAAGTTATGGAAGTTAAGCAACACAGACTTAGACAAACAATGGGTCAAGGAGGAAATTACAAAGGAAATCAGTAACTACCTTGAAATAAATGAAAGTGACAGCACAACATATCAAAACCTATGAGATGCAGCAAACACTGTACTGAGAGGGAAATTCATAGCCTTAAATGTATATATCAAAAAAGAAGAAAGAGCTAATATCAAATACCTAACTGCACACCTAGAGGCAATAGAAAAAACAACAACAAACTAACCCCAAAGGAAGTAGAAAGAAGGAAATAACAAAGACTAGAGCAGAACTAAATGAAATAGAAAATAAGAGGACACTAGAAAAAATAAGCAAAATCAAAAGCTGGTTCATTGAGAAGATCAATAAAATTGACAAACCCTTAGCTAGCTAACAAAGAAAAAAGAAAAAAGATGCAAATACACAAAATAAGAAATGAGGAAGGGGATATCACCACTGACCCCACAGAAATAAAGACTATCATAACAGGATACTTTGAAAAATTATATACCAACAAGAAAGATAATTTAGAGGAAATGGACAAATTCCTAGAAACACACAAGCAGCCTACATTGACAAAAGAAGAAACTGATTAACTCAAAACACCAATGACATGTAACAAGATTGAATATGTCATCAGAAACCTCCCAAGCAAGAAGAGCCCAGGACCAGACAGTATCACAGGTGAATTCTCCCAAACATTCTGGAAAGAACACCAGTCTAGCTTAATCTCTTCCAAAAAGCAGAAGTAGAAGGAACATTGCCTAACTCATTCTATGATGCCAACATTACCCTAATATCAAAGCCAAACAAAGATGCCACAAGTAAGGAAAATTACAGATAATCTCTCTAATGAACCTAGATACAAAAACCCTCAACAAAATACTTGCTAATTGTATTCAACAACACATCAAATGAATTATACACCATGAACAAGTGGGTTTCATCCCTGGTATGCAAGAATGGTTCAACATAAGAAAATCAATCAATGTAATACACCACATACACAGATCAAAAGTAAAAATTACACGATCATCTCTACAGATACAGAAAAAGCATTTGACAAAATACAGCACATTTTCCTGATAAAAACATTGCAAAAGTTAGGAATAAAAGGAAACTTCCTCAACATGATAAAGGATATATATGAAAAACCCACAGCTAACATATACAATAGTGAAATTCTGAAAGCTTTCCCTCTAAGATCAGGAACAAGACAAGGATGCCCACTATCACCACTCCTATTTAACATTCTGCTAGTAGTACTTGCTCGAGCACTGAAGCAAGAAAAAGATATAAAAGGCATCCAAATTGGAAAGGAAGAAGTAAAAATTTCACTATTTGCAGACAACATGATGCTATACATAGAATGCCCTGAGAAATCTACAAAACAGCTCCTAGAGCTTATGAGTTCAGTAAAGTCGCATGTTATAAGTTCAATGCACAAAAATCAGCAGCATTTCTGTACACCAATAATGAGCATCTGAGGAGGAAATCAAGAAAAGAATCCCACTTACAATAGCAAATATAAGAATCAAATGGGACCTCCTCAAAATTAAAAATGTTTGCACCTCAAAGGAGAATGTCAAGAAAGTGAAAAGACAGCCTACCAAATGGGAGAAAATATTTGGTAACCGTAAATCTGATAGGAGCCTAATATCTGGCATATATAAAGAAATCCTATATCTCAAAGATAAAGACAAACAACCCATTTAAAAATGGGCAAATGACTTGAACAGACATTTCTCCAAGAAGAAATGCAAGTGGCTAAAAGCACCTGAAAAGATGCTCAACATCACTAGCTGTTAGGGAAATGTAAATCAAAACTACAATGAGATACTATCTTGCACCCATTAGACTGGCAGCCATTAAAAATCAGAGAACTACAAGTGTTGGAGAGGAAGTGGAGGAAGCTGAACCCTCATCCACTGCTGGTGGGGATGTAGAAAGTTCCAGCCATTGTGGAGGACAGTTTGTCGGTTCCTCAAAAAAACTAACTATAGATCTGCCATATGATCCAGCAATTCCACTGCTAGGTATATACCCAGAAGAATTGAAAATAAGGACATGAACAGATACATGCACATCAATGTTCATAGCGGCATTATTCACTATTGTATGTGTATGTATTGTATGTGGTATATACATTCAATGGAATATTACTCAGCTGTAAGAAATAATACAGTACTAACACATAGGGTAACATGAATGAATCTTGAGGACCTTATGTTGAGTGAAGAAAGCCAGACATTGAAAGACAAATATTACATAACCTCTATGATATGAATTAAGCAAATTGAGCAAACTCAGAGAGCTAGATTATGGAAGATAGGTTTGCAGGAAATTGAAAGGGAGAAGGATGTTGTGAGCCAATGCCCATATGGGCAAAATCTATGATAAGGTGGAAGTGAGTAGTTGTGCAGTGAAGGGATATGACAGGGGTGTAGTGATACTATTCGGTTGGACGGTGCAAGTTTGATGGAGGGGAGGGTGGGTTGGATGATCCATGGAACTTGGGGGAGGGTTGGGGGAGGGAGCAGGTGAACACTGGGGATTGGTGGGTATGTGGTTGAAACTACAATGTTAGGAAAGCTCTTTTGGCAATATGACAAGGAAGTGTTACTGGGTTAGGGTGTTGGATGGGGGGCATTCAGGACAAGGTACATCTGAGGCAGTCCTCTAGAGAATGTGCAAGTGATCATTTTGCCATATTGTATTGTATCAGTGGGTGGAGACCCACACAATGAGCAGGAAGGAGTTGGACTCCCATCCTCAGGAGGCTCGATATGTTTTCAAACAGAGGGGTGGGTGTCTTTTGAGACCATGGGCGGTTTCTGATAGGGGAGGATAGGTCAGTGTGTCAAGCTCTTAGTGTTGTTGCAAGTAACGATGAATCTTTCCTTCAATGAGTGAAGCCTGGTGGTCACCATAGGCCCCGAGGGGCAGGGGAGGGAGGAATAGAATACATGGAAAAAGGGTTATTTAGTGGGCAATGGAAGTGTTTTGCATAATCTTGCAATGTTGAATACAAGCCATGTTAAATTTCAGCAAAAATTTATAAAAGTCTATGATCTAAAATGTAAAGCATAATGTAAACCATTGACCATGGATAGTAGCTATGTTTCAATTTTTGTACATCCTTTGTAACAAATGTACCATCCACACATAAAAAGGTTATTAATATGGAAAGGGGAAAGGGGGGGGGATGTTGGGTATATGGGAGTTCCCTATATTCTGTATGTGACTTTACTGTGACCTAAAAGTTCTTTGAAGACAAAGTGAAAAAAATTAAGACACTGGAGAAGAAATGGAAGAAGATGTCACTATACATACAAGACAACAGATATTATATTGATGAAAGGCAAAACATCAAAAAAAATTTTAAATATTTGTCATTTTTTTGTCATTATTTTTAATACCTTCATTTTAAAATCTTAATTTAGTTTTACGTTTTCTAAATTATTATGTATTTTATTTATGTTTAAACCTATCATTATTATTTCATTTTCCTATTCATTGTATTTGGTGTTATTCTAGGCTTCATTTTTGAAGAAGTTTTGGAACACAGAAGGGATATAACTGTGGCAGGGGAGGATCATTGATGTAGGGAGTCAGTGATGGGGGATACATGGGAGAAAGTTCACCTGGGCATACATATAATGTATATAAATGTGTTCAAATACTCATGGGGCATTGTCACAGTGTGTAGAGATTCACACAATAATTGAAAGAGTATTGAATTCCCATCTTGAGGAGCTCTGCCACATTCTCTAATGGAACAGCAACAATTCCCCAAGTACAGGAGCAATGGCTAGTGAAGGATGGTCCATTGATGGGCCCTTGATATTGATGCCTATGCTTATGAGCCTTTGCTCTTGAAATTGCAACTTAGCCTAGTGTTGTAGGGTGCCTAAGAGTTACCTCCTGAAAGCCTCCTTGTTGCTTAAATGCAGCATCTCTCTAAGCTAAACTCAGTATATAAATACATTACCTTCCCCTCAACGTGGGACATAACTCCTGGGGATGAGCCTCCCTGACAACAAGGGATTACTACAAAACACCAACTAGCAATACAACTGGAAAAAGACCTTGAAAAAAAGGGGGGAAAGGTAAAGATAAATGAGTTTATATGGCTAAGAGACTTCAAAGTGATTTGGGAGGTCATCCCAGAGGTAACACTTATATGTGTCTCAGAAGGATTGCATAGTCTGCCAAAGTAGATACTACCCCAAATAGTAGGTCTCCTGAGGGCTCTGGAGGCACCCAGGTCCAATGGTCACCGCAGATAGCTCCAGAGTCTGGTGCCTTGCCAGTGGGGCCTACTTTGGAGTTTGTGCTCCCAAGTATGACAGAGTTGGACTCAGATGTGATTTCTCTACATATGCCTCTCCTGTCCCTTCTATTTGAACCTATAGTTGGTGCTGGAGTTGGTATGTGTATGCCCAAGAGACTTGAATCTTTGGATTGTCCATGTGCCAGCTGGGCCCTGAGCCTCAGTGGAGTTGCAACACCTACTCTCCAGTTCTTTGGACTCACCCAGGACAACTAACAAGGTGAGGATGGACAACCACCACACCAAGGAACCAAGAAAGTCTACAAATGCAAGCAAGAGAGTCCTATCCATCAGCCATATGGGATCAAAAACCCCTCTCAATTAGAGGTGAAATGGGCATCACCATCCCAGAATCCTCAGAATCGGGGAATAAAATATGGACTAGAGTGGGCTTACTGGTATTCTACTATAGACTTATTGTGATTCTAGCAATGGAAGAAATTATACCATTGATGTGGAGACAAAGGCCACTTAGGGGTGCTGACAGCAGGGAGAGGGAGGGAGAGGTGTAACATGGGGCACTTTTAGGGCTTGGAATTGTCCTGAATGAAACTGCAATGACAGATATCGGCCATTATATATCCTGCCATTACCTACAGAATTGAGTGGGAAAGAGTGTAAACTACAATGTAAACTATAATCCATCCTTTGAGGCAATGCTCCAAAATGTGTTCCTCAATTGCAATGAATATATGACACCAATAAAAGAACTTGTTGATGTGAGGAAAAGTGGGAGGTGTGGAGAGTGGGGGCATATGGCAATCCCTTATTTTTTTTATTTTTTATGTAAAATTTTATGTAATCTAAGTATCTTTTAGAAAAAATAAAAATTATACTAAAAAAATAAATAAATAACAAAGTCAATATAAATACATAGAAGTGAATGAAGCTGAATTTCACTTAGCTTTTTTCAACAACAAAAAAATAGTTTTTGCACCTAATTAGGTGAAACTTAAGTGTAATAACAGTGTTTGTAAGGTAATATAAGTACATAGAAGTGAGTGAACCATGGATTTCACTTTATTTGGAAATGACAAATAGAGTGTTTTTGCAGCTCACTAGGTGAATCTTGTGTCCTAATAGTGTTTGTAATCAATGTAAGTACTTAGAAATGAATGAAACATGCATTTCACTTACTTTGGAAACTACACAACATAGTGTTTTCACAGTTAAATAGGTGAAACTTCTGTTTTAATGGTGTTTGTAGGTCAATATATGTACATAGAAGTGTATGAAGCATCGATTACCCTTAGTTTTGGAAAATTCAACACAGAGTGTTTTCACAGATCACGAGATGAAACATGTTCTAACAGTGAAAGTTAACATAAGTAAAGAGAAGTGAGTGAAGTATGGATCTCATTTTTTTGGTAAATGACCAACATAGTGTTTTCACAGCCCACTAGGTCAAACATTTGTTTTAGCAGTATTTTTAAGTCAATATAAGTACATATGGGAAACAGAAGTGACTCAGGTGACTGGGCTCCCACCTTCCATGAGGGAGGTCACTGGTTCAAATCCCAGTGCCTCCTAAAGAAGACAGCAAGCTGATGCAATGGGCAAGCATGGCAAGCTGATGCAACAAGATGATAACAAGAGATATGGGGAGGAAAAATAGAATGAGAGACACAATAAAACAGGGAGCAGATGTGGCTCAAGCGACTAGGCACCTCCCTTCCATATCAGAGGTCCCAGGTTCAGCTCCTAGTGCCCCCTAAAGAAACAAGGAAGACAAACAGACACAGCAAGTGAAAAACAACAAGGGGGTGGGGAGAAATAACTAACTAAATAAATAAATCTTCAAAATATATATATAAGTACATAGATGTCAATGAAGCATGTCTTTCACTTATTTTTTTTAATGATTTGGAATATTTAATATTTACATCAAATTTTAAAAATAGTATTATTTTCTCATCTGTTCCTATACCCAATCTCATATGTTCATTATCTTTTTTCTTTTTTTAATTTATTTTTTATTTTTTTAAAAAGATACTTAGATTACATAAATGTTACATAAAAAATAAAGGAAATTCCCATATGCCCCATTCCCTACCCCTCCCACATTTTCCCACATTCACAACATCCTTCGTTAGTGTGGTACATTTGTTACAATTGATGAACACATTTTGGAACACTGCCACTAAGCATGGATTATAGTTTACATTGTAGTTTACACTCTCTCCAGTACAAATTTGAAGGTTATGGCAAGATATATAATGACCAGTATTTGTCATTGCAATGTCATTCAGGACAATTCCCAAGTTCTGAAAATGCCCCCATATTATACCTGTTTTTCCCTCTCCCTGCCCTCAGAGTCTTCAGTGGCCACTGCCTCCACATCAATGATATAAGTTCTTACATTGCTGGAATCACAGTAAGTCTATAGTAGAATACCAGATGCTTTCTTTTTTTTTTTTAATATTTTAAAAGATGCTTAGGTTACATAAATGTTACACAAAAATTACAGGGATTCCCATGTTCCCCAACTCCCACACTTCCCACAACCTCCCACATAAATATCTCGTTAGTGTGACACATCACCTGCAATGGATATACACATCCTGGGGCTTTGCCACTAAGCATGGACCATAGCATAGTTCACATTGTAGACCACACTGTCTCCCACACAGTTCTGCATGTTATATGCTGATGTAAAATGACCTATATCTGTCGTTGTAATGTCACTCAGACTTTTTCCCAAGTCTCAAAAAAAGCCCCTGTATTACAACTGCTTTTCCCTCTCCCTGCCTCGAAAGTGTCCAGTGGCCACTGGCTCCACCTCCATGTTGCAATTTCTTCAATTGCTTGAATCACAATATGTCTACAACAAAATACCAGTAAGTCCACTCTAATCCATAGCTCTTCCCCCAATACTGAGGAGTCTGGGATGGTGATGGACACTCCATTTCCAAGTGAGAGGGGGCTTATATCACATGGATAAGATGGATTGATTATCCTGCCTGCAGATGCAGACTCTCTCCATTCCCTGGGATGGCCATTGTCCATCATCATCTCCTCGTCAGGTGACTTGGGTGAGTCCATTGAGCTGCAGAGTAGGAGTTGCAGCTCCACCGAGATTCCAGGCACAGCTGGCACATGGGCAGGCCAAAGGCTCCAGTCTCTGGAAGTACACCTGCAAACTCCAGCACCACATATAGGTTTGAATAGAAGGGACTGATGGACCACGTGCAGGGAGGACTTATTTGAGTCCAACTCTGTCACTCTCAGGAGCACAGATTTCAAAGTAGAGCCCACTGATAAGGAATCAATCTCTGGAGCTATCTCCCCTTATATAAGATCTGGGAGTCTCCAGAGCCTTCAGGAGCCCCTCTGTGTGGGGGGATATCCACTTTGGTGTTCTATGAGATCCTACTGAGGTGTGCATGAGCGTTACCACTGGGATGACCTCCCAACTCTCTTTGAAGTCTCTTAGCCATATGAAATCATTTGTCTTTACCTTTTCCCCCTTTTATTCAAGGTCTTTTTCCAGTTGTATTGCCAGTTGGCACTTGGTATTAATCCCTCATTGCCAGAGAGGCTCATCCCTGGGAGTCATGTCCCACTCTGGGGGGAAGGTAATGCATTCATATGCTGAGTTTTGCATAGAGAGAGTACACATTCGAACAACAAGGAGGCTCTCAGGTGGCAACCCTTAGGCACCCCATAACAGTAGGCTAAGTTTCAATTACAAGAGCAAAGACTCGTAAGGCTAGTCATCAATAACAAGAACCCATTAGTGGACCATCCTCCTTTGCCAGACACTGCCCCTGCACTTGGGGGACTGTTGCTGCTCCCTTGGAGAATATGGAAGAGCTCTCCAGACTGGGAATTCAGTATTCTCTCATTTATTGAGTGATTCTCCACCCACTGTGACCATGCCCCACCCCTTGATCATTTGAACAATTTTATATATCTTTCATGTATATTCAGCTGGACTTCCTCCCATGAAACCACCATCCCAGACACCCCCCAACAATGATCCTCTTCTGCCCCCATTGTAACCCTTCTGTGATCTAAACTCTCCTTGAAGATGAAGCCCATATAATAGCCAAATACAATTAATAGGAAAATGAAATAATAATAAGTTTAAATGTAAGAGATAAAATACATGGAAACTTAAAAAAAAACACTAAAAATAAAATAAAATTAAAGGATTGGGATATTCAAAAAATGGGAAAAAACAAAAAACTTAAAAACAATTTTTTAAAAAAACATTTTTCCTTTTATTGGGTGTCCAGTCTATACCGTGGCACCTTCCCCCTCTTACTCCCCACTATCTCCCAAATTTTCATTTAATTTCCAAAGTTTTAGGTCACAGCAAAGTCACACACGGAATACTAGAGACTCTCATATACCCAACCTCCTCCCCCTTTCCTCACCCCATATTAAAACCTTTTTGTATGTGGATGGTAGCATTGTTATAACTGTTATACAGATAGTGAAACATAGCTACTAAACATTGTCAATGGTTTACAGTATAGTTTACAATTTAGATGGTACAGTTTAATAATTTTTGATATTTACCATGTCCTGTGTCCATCACTGTAAGGTAATGAAAAACATTTCCCCTGACCACTAAATGCCCCTGTTTGATCTTTTCTGTTCCTTCCTCCCCACCCCCTTGGGGCGCATGACACCCCCCTGTCTTGACTCATTGGATGACAAAATTCATAGTTACATGCAACAAGAGGTCTTGACACACTGATTGTCCTCGCCTATTAGGATGCACCCTTGCTCATATGAGACACCCACCTGTCTGTTTCTGGGTGAAACGGTCCTCCCAAAGATGGGGGTCCATCTCCTTCCCACCCACCATGTGAGTCTCCACTCCCCGACACAACATATTATGACAGGATGAACACTGATACACTCCCCAGAAACCTACTCCAGATGTGCCCCATCCTGAATGCCCCCCCAACCTACACCTTAAATCAGTGACACTACCTTGTTATATTGCCATAAGAGCATTCCCACTCCTGCACTTTCAACCTCATACCCACAAACCCTGTGTTCACCTAGTCCCTCTCCCTTCTCTCCCCCCAGTATCCAGGGTATTCTAACCTGCCCTTCATAATCTACCTACCTGTCAACCCTCCACCACTAAACCCAGTAATATCACTACCCACCTGTCCTATCCTTCAATATGCAACTATACTCTATCACTTTACCATAGATTATGTCTGTATGGGTAATGGCTCACAACCTTCTCTTCTCTTTCTCTCTCTTGTTAACCTGTCTTTCAGACAATGGTTCTCAGAGACTACTCACTTTCCTCAATTCAAATCAGTGAGGTCATGTACTGTTCATCCTTCAATGCCTGGCTTGCTTCACTCAACATAACGTCTTCAAGATTCCTTCATGTTATTCCATGTGTTAGCACTTTATTCCTTCTTACAGCTGAGTTCTATTCCATTATATGTATGTACCACATTTTGTTTATCCATTCATCTGTTGATGGGCAACGGGGCTGATTCCAACTTTTGGCAATTGTGAATAATGCCACTATGAACATTGGTGTGCATACAACTGTTCGTGTCTTTGCTTTCAATTTTTCTGGGTATATACCCAGCAGTGGAAATGCTGGATAATACGGAAGATCTATTGTTAGTTTTCTGAGGAACCGCCAAACTGTCCTCCATAGTGGCTGGACCATTCTACAATCCCACCAGCAGTGGATGAGGGTTCCCATTCATCCACATCCTCTCCAACACTTATAGTCTGCTGTTTTTTTAATAGCTGCCATTCTGATGGGTTTAAGATGGTATCTCATTGTAGTTTTGATTTGCATTTCCCTAATAGCTAGCGAGGTCGAGCATTTTTTTCATGTGCTTTTTAGTCAATTGTATTTCTTCCTTGAAGAAGTGTCTTTTTAGGTCACTTGACTATTTTTTAAATGGGTTGTTTGTCTTTTTATTTTCGAGGTGTAGGATTTCCTTATATATATGCAGGATATTAGGCTCCTGTCAGATATATGGTTGCCAAATATTTTCTCCCATTGGATAGGCTGCCCTTTTATTTTCTTAATAAGGTCCTTTGAGGTGCAGAAGTTTTTAAATTTGGGGATATCCCATTTATCTATTTTTTTCTTTTGCTGCTCATGCTTTCGGTGTGAGGTTCATGAAACCATTTCCTATTACAAAGTCCTGTAGATGCTTCCCTACATTATCTTCCAAGGTCTTTACAGTTTTGGCACTTATATTTAGATGTTTGATCGATCTTGAGTTGATTTTTGTATAAGGTGTGAGATGGTGTTCCTCTCTCATTCTTTTGGATATGGATATCCAGTTCTCCAAGCACCACTTGTTAAAGAGGCCATTCTCTCCCAACTAAGTGGGCTTGATGACTTTGCCGAATATCAGATGACTGTATATGTGAGGATCTATATCAGAACTCTCAATTCGGTTCCGTTGGTCAGTATGTCTATCCTTGTGCCAATACCATGCAGTTTTTAGCACTGTAGCTTTGTAGTATATTTTAAAGTCAGGTAGTGTGATACCTCCAACTTCATTTTTCTTTTTCAATATGTCTTTGGTGATTCAGGGCCTCTTACCTTTCCAAATATATTTTGTAGTTAGTTTTTCCAGATCCTTAAAAAATACAGTGTTGATTTTTATTGGGATTGCATTAAATCTGTAGATTAGTCTAAGTAGGATAGACACCTTGATGACATTTAGTCTTCCTATCCATGAACAGGGAATATTCTTCCATTTATTTAAGTCTTCTTTGATTCCCTTTAACAGTGTTGTGTAGTTTTCTGTACATAAGTTCTTTGCATCTTTAGTTAAACTTATTCCTAGGCATTTGATTCTTTTAATTACTATTGTAAATGGTAGTTTTTCTTGATTTCCTCCTCAGATTGCTCGTTATTGGTGTACAGAAATGCTACTGATTTTTGAGCATTGATCTTATAGCCTGTGACATTACTGAACTCCTTTATAAGTTCTATAAGCTTTGTTGTAGATTTCTTAGGGCTTTCTACGTATAGGATCATGTTGTCTGCAAATAATGAAATTTTTACTTCTTCTTTTCCAATTTGGATGCCTTTTATACCTTTTTCTTGCCTCAGTGCTTGAGCAAGTACTTCTAAGACAATTTTAAATAGGAGTGGTGATAATGGGCATCCTTGTCTTGTTCCTGATCTCAGAGGGAAGGCTTTTAGGATTTCACCACTGAAGATGATGTTAAATTTGGGTTTTTCATATATACCCTTTATCATATTCAGAAAGTTTCCTTATATTCCTATCTTTTGCAGTGTTTTTATCAGGAAAGGATGCTGTATTTTGTCGAATGCTTTTTCTGCATCTATAGAGATGATCATGTGATTTTTTCTTTCAATCCGTTTATGTGGTGTATTACATTGATTGATTTTCTTATATTGAGCCATCCTTGCATATCCGGGATGAAACCCACTTGGTCATGGTGTATAATTCTTTTGATATGTTGTTGAAAGTGATTAGCAAGTATTTTGTTGAGGATTTTAGCATCTAGGTTCATTAGAGAAATTGGTCTGTAATTTTCATTTCTTGTGGTATCTTTGTTTGGCCTTGGTATTAGGGTAATGTTGGCATCATAGAATGAGTTAGGCAATATTCCTTCTACTTCTATTTTTTGGAAGAGCTTGAGCAGGATTTGTGTTAGCTCTTTCCAGAATGTTTGGTGGAATTCAGCTGTGAAGCCATCTGGTCCTGGGCTCTTCTTAGTTGGGAGGTTTTTGATGACTGAGTTTATCTCTTTACTTTTAATTGGACTGTTGACTTCATCAATTTCTTTTCCGTCAATGTAGGCTATTTGTGAGTTTCTAGAAAATTGTCCATTTCCTCTAAATTATCACTCTTGTTGGCATATAATTTTTCAAAGTATCCTCTTATCATACTCTTTATTTTGGTGGGATCAGTACTGATATCCCCTTGCTCATTCCTTATTTTGGATATTTGCATCTCTTCTCTCTTTTTCTTTGTTATTCTGGCTGAGGGTTTGTCAATTTTATTGATCCTCTCAAAGAACCAGCTTTTGATTTTGTTTATTTTTTCTAGGGCTTTCTTATACTCTGTTTCATTTAGTGCTGCTTGAATCTTTGTTATTTCCTTCTTTCTACTTCATTTAGGTTTAGTTTGTTGTTGTTTTTCCAATTCCTCCCATTGTGCAGTTAGATCTTCCATTTTAGCTCTTTCGTCTTTTTCAATATATGTATTTATGGCTATGAACTTCCCTCTCAGGACAGCTTTGGCTGCATCTCATAGGTTTTAATATGTTGTGTTGTCATTTTCATTAGTTTCAAGGTAGTTACTGATTTCTTTTGAGATTTCCTCCTTGACCCACTGTTTGTCTAAGAGTGTGTTGTTTAACTTCCTTATCTTTGTGCCTAATCTGTTTCTCTGACCCTTAGTGATTTCCAATTTCATTCCACTGTGGTCAGACAAATTACTTTGTATAATCTCAATGTTTCTAAATTCATTGAGAGTTCATCTGTGGCCTAGCATGTGGTCTATCTTGGAGTATGATCCATGTGCACTTGAGAAGAATGTAAATCCTGCTGTATTTGGGTGTAGTGTTCTGTATATGTCTATGAAGTCCAGGTCCTCTAATGTATTGTTGAGAGCCTTTGTTTCTTTATTGATTCTCTGTCTACATGTTCTGTCTAATGGTGATAATGGTACATTAAAGTCCCCTACTATAATTGTAGAGGCATTTATTTCTTCACTTAGTTTTTCCAGAGTTTTCCTCATGTATTTTGAGGCACCCCAATTAGGTGCATAAATGTTAATGATTGCTCTGTCTTCTTGAGAGATTACCCCTTTTGCTAATATATAGTGTCCATCTTTGTCTCTTACAATAGTTTTGCATTGAAAGTCTATTTTGTCTGATATTAGGATAGCTACTCCTGCCCTTTTTTGGCTATTGTTTGCTTGTAAAATTGTTTTCCAGCCATTCACTTTCAGCCTCCTTGAATCCCTGGGTTGAAGGTGGGACAGCATATAGATGGGTCATATTTCCTTATCCATTCTGCCAATCTGTGTCTCTTGAGTGCTGAGTTTAAGCCATTAACACTCAGTGTTATTACTCGCAACGAATTTCTTACTTCAGCCATATTTTCTTTGGGTTAATGTATGTCATATGTTGTTTTATTTCTCTTTTTGTCTTTTTAGTTGTTCTTACACTCTCCTCCAATTCTATCTCCCCTGTCTTTTCCTTTCAACTTGTAGAACTTCCTTTAGTATTTCTTGAAGTGCAGGTTTCTTATTGGCATTCTCTCTTAATTTCTGTTTATCTGTGAATATTTTGAGCTCTCCATCATCTTTGAACACCAGTTTTGCTAGATAGAGAATTCGTGGCTGGAAGTTTTTTTCTTTTATTGACTATGTCATACCACTGTCTTCTTGCCTCCACAGTTTCAGATGAGAAATCAGCACTTAATCTTATTGTGCTTCCCTTGTATGTGATGGTTCTCTTTTCTCTTGCTGCCTTGAGTATTTTCTCTTCATCTTGAGCATTGGACATTTTGACAAGCATATGTCTAGGAGTTGGCCTGTTGGGATTTATACTGTTTGGGGTGCCCTGTGCTTCCTGGACATGTACATCCGTCTCTCTCAATAGGGCTGGGAAGTTTTCAGCCATTATTTCCTTCAACACTCCTTCTGTTCCCTTTCCCTTCTCTTCTCCTTCTGGGATGCCCATAATGCATATGTTTGGTGTTTTGTGTTGGTTAAATCTCTGAGTCCCTGCTGGATTTTTTCTGTCTTTCTATCTATCTGTTCTACTACCTCTTTGATTTCAGATGTATTGTCTTCCACATCAGTAATTCTTTCTTCTGCCTTTTCAAATCTGCTGTTATGTGAATCCAGCGTCTTTTTGATTTCTTGGATTGTGCTGCTGATCACCATCATATCCGTTATCTTTTTATGTATGTTTACAATTTCTTCAGTATGCTCTCCCAGTGTCTTCTTAATATCCTTAATCTCTTGCTTCACTTCATTAAGTTGGTCCATGATATTTGTTTGGAAATCTTTGATTAGTTGTTTGATGTTCTGCATCTCTTCCTGGTTTTTAGTTTGTTCATTGGACTGGTCCATGTCTTCCTGTTTCTCAGTGTGGTTTGTAATTTTTTGTTGCCCTCTAGTCATCATTTTATCTTGATGGGTTTATTCAGTTGATTAGCTTCTCTCTCTGCTCTAGAGTTTTATTTAGTTGGTGGTTCTGTGTGTGTGTTAAGTTTTCTCTTTGACACTTTGTTCTTCTTATTTTATTTCCTTGCTTCTTTCTATGTTCCCTTGAAGGCAAAAGATTAGATCCAGAGGAATCGAAAGATGTGAGAAAGGAAGAAGGATAATAGTAATATTGATAAAAGTTAGAAGAGGGGCCATATAAATCTTAGTAAAATGAATATTTAACTCATGTAGGCAGTGTATAGTAATACAGAAAAAAGTGGAGTACCTACAATGGACTGGGAAACTAAATAGAGGAAAATATATATAATGATTTAGAAGGCCAGAATGATGAGGAGAGAGAGAAAGAGTAAAGAAAGGGCTAAAAGGAAAAAGTTAATAATAATAAAAAAAGAAGAAAATAGAATAGATAGAATAGAAATTGACATCCTTAAGTCGTGGGCTAAAGAAAAAAGATGGTATGTAAGAACCCCAACTGAAAGCAGAAGACAGAAAGATGAAGGAAGAAGAGATAGCATTGGGAGACAAAATCAATATAGACAGAGAATGGGAAATTACAGAAGAAGAAGCACAGCAAAAAAGAGACAGGCTAGCAGCACCTAATTTAAAAAAGAAGAAAGAAGAAAAAAGAAGGGGGGAGGAAAGAGGAAAGAAAAGCAAGAGACAACAAATAAACAGAGAAAAACCAAACAACCAAACAAGCAAGCAGTCAAACAAAACTAAGGAAGAACAGTGTTCCTTCTTGGGCCCTTGTGGAACCTCTCAGCCTGCTTGTGTTCATCAATCAATTGCCCTGCAAGGTTCTGTCTGCAGGTTTTTGAGGCAGATTTTAGCGATTAAACTAAGTTTTTTAAAAAATTTCTTTTTTTATTTTTTAAAGTGACTGTTTTTTTTTGTTTTGTTTTTTTGGTGAAATAAGGGACCCAAAAGAAGGCCTCTTCTAGACCACCCCCTTCACCAAGGGACCCTAAATAGGCTCGTGGAAACTAATCAAGCACTTCCCACTTCCTGGCCTCCCCAGGGGAGCTGAAGCTCTGATGCTTGTCAGTGCAGAATGATAAAATTGGTTGAGTCTGCCCCCTCTAGAGCCAAGCCTCACTATCACTGGGCTGTTAGGTAAATCAGGCTTCCTCAGCAGATTCGCCTCTCCCCTCAGCCTGGCACCGCTTCAATCCAGCTTATCTGTTTCCCAAAGCTATAAGGGGGTCCACGCAGCCAAATCCACAGAAAGGAAACCCCTCTCCACCTTCTGTCAGAACCCTCCTGCTCTCAGAGCATGCTCCCTCTCACTGGGTTGCTTGCGAGAGTCAGGGTGTATCCTTGGACAGCTAGGTAAATCATCATTCCTCAGCAGATTCGCCACTCCCCTTAGCCTGGTGCCACTTCAAGCCAGCTATTTGTTCCCCAAAGCTGCAAGGGGTTCCATGCAGCCAAATCCACAGAAAGGAAACCCCTCTTGACACTCCGCCAGAACCCTTCCACTCTCAGAGAATACTCCCTCTCCCCGGGTTGCCGGCAGGAGTCGCAGCTCAAAGCAGCCTTTTTCCCTGAGGGTGGGACTCAGCCATCTGCATCGACTACCAGAGGCAGGGGAAAAACTCACAAATGTTTCCTGAGCAATCCACCTTGCTGTCCAGCTCCCTGCAGATCAATGTCCCCAAGGTTCTTGCTCCGTGTACCCCCAGCACAGACCCCTCAGGCAGGATCCTGTCCCTGATCAGCCATCCCCCAAGAGTGAGTTAGTGAGTGCCCTCCTAAACTGACACCATCTTTAACCTCACTTATTTTTGTAAATAAAACTATATTGTGTTTTGCAGCTCACTAGGTTAAACTTAAGTGTACTAACAGTGTTTCTATATCAATATCAGTATGTAGAAGTCAATGAAGTATGTATTCAACATAGTTTTGGCAACTACACAAAATAGTGTTATCTCAGTTCACTAGGTGAAATTTAAATGTCTAAAACTGTTTGTAAGACAATGTAAGTACATAGAAGTGATGAAAACATGGATTTCTCTAAATTTGGCAACTACACAACAGAGTGTTTTCTCAGCTTACTAGGTGAAACTTGTGTTTTAACAGCATTTGTAAATCACTATAAGACCATAGAGGTGAATGAAGCACCTTACTTTTGGAAAGTATTTTTGCAGCTCACTAGATGAAACTTAAGTGTACTCACAGTGATTCAAAGTCAATATAAATACATAGAAGTGAATGAAGTGTGGGTTTCACTTACTTTTGTCAACTACACAAAACAGGGTTTTTGCAGCTCAGTAGGTGAAACTTATGTATAATAACAGTGTTTGTATTTCAATGGAAATACACAGAAGTGAATGAAGCATGGATTTCCCTAGTTTTGGAAACTGCAAACCTAGTGTTTCCATAGTTCACTAGGTGAAACATGTGTGCTAACAGTGTTTATAAGTCAATATAAGTACATAGAAGTGAATGAAGCATGAATTCACTTAGTTTTGGAAACTGCAGAAAATTGTGTTTTTGTAATTCACTAGGTAAAACTTAAGTGTAATAACAATTTTTTTAAGACAATGTAAGTACCTAGAATTGATTGAATCATGGAGCTCACTTAAAACTTGTGTTTTAACACAGATTTTGGAAACTACAAAACACAGTATTTTTTGCAGCTCATTAAGGGAAACTTGAATTCTAACAATGTTTGTTAATCAGTATAAGTACACAGAAGTGAATGAAGCATGCATTTCTCTTAGTTTTCAGAACTAAACAAGATATCGTTTTTTGCAGTTCACTAGGTGAAACTTGTGTTTTAACAGAGTTTGTAAGTCAATATACATATATAGAAGTGAATGAAGCATACATTTCACTTAGTTTTGGCAACTACACTAAAGAATGTTATTGCAACTCACTAGGTGAAACATAAGTGTATTAACAGTTTGTAAGTCAATATAAGTAAATAGAAGTGTATGATCCATGGATTTCACTTAGTTTTGCCAACTACACAAAATAGTGTTTTTGCAGCTCACTGGGTGAAACTTAAGTGTACTAACAGTGCTTTAAGACAATATAAGTACATAGAAATGATTGAACAATGAAATTCACTTAATTTTGGCAACTACAGAACATAGTGCTTATGCCACTGACAAGGAGTAACTTGATTTTAACTCTCAAAGTCAATATAAGTATATAGATGTGACTGAAGTTTTCAAAACAAAACAACATATTGTTTTGGCAGCTCACTAGGTGAAACTTGTGTGTTCACCATGTTTGTAAGTCAATATAAGTACAAGAAGGGAAAGAGGCATAAATTTAACTTAGTTTTAGAAACTACACAACTACTGTTTTACTGCTCAATAGCTGAAACTTGGGTTTTTACAGTGTTTGTGTGTCAATATAGTTACACGGAATTAAATGAAACATGGATTTCTCTTGTAAATCAATATAAGTACATAGAAGTAAATGAAGAATGGTTTTACTTAATTTTGGAAATTACACAACATAGTGTTTTCACAGCTCACTAGGTTAAACTTGTGTTTTAACAGTGTTTTTGAGTAAATATAAGTACAAAGAATTAAATTAAGCATGAATTACACTTAGTTTTGGAAACACAACAACATAGTGCTTTTGCAGCTCACTTTGTGAAACATGTATTCCAACAGTGTTTGTAAGTTAATATATGTACATTAAAGAGAAAAAGCATGGATATCACTTAGTTTTTGAAGCTACACAACATAGTGTTTCTCTGATCACTATGTGAAACTTGTATTTTTACAGTGTTTGTAAGTCAGTATCAGTACACAGAAGTGAATGAAGAATTGATTTCACTTAATTTTCCAAACTAAACAACAATTTGTTTACACAGCTTGCTAGGTGAAACTTCTGTTTAACAGAGTGTATTAGTCAGCCAAAGGGGTGCTAATGTGAAATACCAAAAATGGGTTGGTCTTTATAAAGGGTATTTATTTGGGGTAGAAGTCCACAGTTACCAGGCCATAAAGCATAATTTTCTTCCCTCACCAAAGTCCATTGTCATGTGTTGGAGCAAGACAGCTGCCGACATTTGCCCAGGGTTCAGGCTTCCTGGGTTCCTCTCTTCCCGGGGCTGCGTTTCTCTCTGGGCTTGGCTCCTGTTTCCTCCACAAGGTCAGCTGTAGGTGATCAGGCGAACGGTTCGCTTCTCTTCTCCTGGGGCCTTCTTTTCAACATCAAAGCTGCTTCTCAAAAGACTGCTTCAACTCTGTTCTTGGCCTTGCCTTTTATATTCAATTCCCCACCCACCAGGGGGTGGGGCTCAACACCCTACTGACTGACATGGCCCAGTCAACACCCTAATCATAATTCAATCATGCCCAAATTAACAGATCAGATTACAGGCATGATCCAATTATATTTTTGGAATTCATAATTACA
>JAQZBX010024543.1:0-24462 GCA_029593785.1 Cabassous unicinctus
CACTGCTCGGGTGTGGGGGGAACCTGGTGTGCTGAGAGCAGCGCGGTAAAGGGATACCACGGAGACAAAGCTGCTGGCGTAAGTCTGTTTTATTGAGGAAGTACAACGTTTATATAGGGTAAGGCTGGGGGGCAGTCCTCCAGTTGAGGATGAGGGTCTCTATTGGGCGGCTGGCCAGGATAGGCAGTTGCTAAGGCAAAGGGGGCAGATTTAGGGACAGGGAAGGGTGCGGTGAAGGCTGTCCATATAAGGCCATAACTAGGGCAGGAACTCTCATTGGTGGAGAGGAATAAGGAAGGCCGAGGGACAGAGAGGGGGGGTAGGTTGACGTGGCAGGCGAGCCAGTGGCACTGCATGGCGGGCGATGACCCAGGAAGCCATTGTGTTCCATTCATGCCGAGGGCAGTGGGAACCCATGCCGGCCACTGGCGCCGTAGCTGAGGGCAGTGTGGACCCGTACCAGCTATTGGCACCGTAGCCGAGGGCAGTGAGAGCCCGTTCCGGCCCCTATTTGCTCGGACGGTGACGTCCCTGTCCGAGCTGCTTCACTCAGGCTCTCAGGTCAGGCCCTACCATGCAGGGCGGGTTGCCTATACCACAGAAACAGAATTAGAGTAACAATGTGTCAGAGGGAAACATTACCACACATATAAAAACAACAACAAAATCAAGCCTGAGAGTAGAAAGAGAAGGTAATCAGATAAATAAACCCATCAAGATAAACTGATGCTTAGACAGCAACAATAAATTACAAACTATACTAATAAACAGGAAGACATGGCCCAGTCCAATGAACAATTTACAAAACAAGAAACGATGTAGAACATGGAACAGCTAATGAGAGATGTCCAAACAAATATGAATCAACTTAATGATGTGAAGTAAAAGATTAATGATATTAAGAACACACTGAAAGAACATACTGAAGAAATTGTAAACATACATAAAAAGATAATGGATATGATGGTGGTGAATAGCACAATGCAAAAAAGGAAAAAATTTACTGGAAGGAAAGTAAAGCAGTTTTGAACAGGCAGAGGAAAGAATCATCAATGTGGAAGACAGTACAGCTTAAATCAGACAAATAACAGAACAGATATATAAAAAGATAGGAAAAATCCAGCAGGGAATTTGGGATTTGAATGATAACATAAAATGCACCAAAATATGCATTATAGGAATACTAGAGGGAAAAGAGAATGGAAAGGGGGCAGAAGGAGTGTTGGAGGAAATAATGGCTAAGAATTCCACAACCCTATTGAGGGACATGGACGTACATATCCAGGAAGTGCAGCACACCCCAGAAAGTATAAATCCTAACAGGCCTACTCCAAGGCATATAGTTTCCAAATGGTCCAATGCTCAAAGCAGAGAAAGAATACTGAAAGCAGCAAGAATGGAGATATTTTCCATACAAGGAAACCTCAAAAAGCTTAAGTACTGATTTCTCATCTAAGCCATGGAAACAACAAGGCAGTGGTATGACATTGTTAAGGTGCTAAAAGGAAAAAAAGTCCACCCAAGTATTCCCTATCTAGCAAAACTGGCATGCAAAAATGAGGGATAATTCAATTTATACACAAATAAAGAGAAATTAAGAAAAATTTTAAATAAGAAACCTGCCCTTCAAGAAATACTGAAGGAATTTCTTCAGGTGGAAAGGGAAAAAACAGGAGAGAGAGTGTTGGAGGAGAGAGTAAGAATAAATATAAAGATAAAAAGAAAAAATTATACAACATAGGGCACACAGAAACCTAAAGAAAACTTGGCTAATGTAAGTAATTTCTTGAAGGTAATAACATCGAAAATTAATGGATTAAGCTTTCTAGTCAAGAGACACACATTAGCAAAATGGTTAAGGAAATAACACCCATCTACATGCTGTCTACAGGAAACCCAAGTTACACTCATGGACACAAGGAAGCTGAAAGTGAATGGGTAGAAAAAAAATTTACATGCAAATAACAATAAAAAATTTTGGGAATAGATATACAAATATTGGAAAAAATTGACTTTAAATGCAAAATTATTGTAAGAGGCAAAGATGGCCACTATAAATTAATAGAAGGCATAATCTATCAAGAAGAAAGAACAATAATAAGCATTTATAACCTAATGCAGGGCATCTCAAAATTCATGAGGCAAATATTAGAAAAACCTATTGGAGAAATAGATGCCTATAGAATTATAGTGGGGGATTAATACACCATTATCACCATCAGAAAAAAATATCTTGACAGAGAATTTATAAAGAAAAAAAGATCTTGAATAATACGTTAGAAGAGTTGGACTAAATAGACAGAGAACATTACACACAAATACATTGGGATATACCTTCTTTTTTAGTGCACAAGGATCATTCTCCAGGATACACCGTGTGCTAGGCCACAGAACAAATCTCAATGTATTCAGAAAGATTGAAATCATACAAAGTGTTTTAAAGATAACAATGAGATGAAGCTGGAAATCAATAAGGGGCAGAGGACCAGATTAGGAAGAAAGAAATGGAAGTTAAACAATGCATTCTTAGAAAAACAGTGGGTAAAGGAGGAAATTACAAAAGAAATCCATAACTACCTTGAAATGAATGAAAATAACATCACAACATATCAAAATCTATGGGAAGCAGCAAAAGTCATACTGAGAGGGAAAGTCATAGCCATAAGTGAATATATAAAGACAGAAGAAAGAGCTAAAACACAAGAACTAACTGCATACCTGGAGGAATTAGAAAAAGTATTAGAAACTAACCACAAAGCAAGTAGAAAGAAAGAAATAACAAAGATTAAAGCAGAGCTAAATGAAATTGAAAATAACAAAGCACTAGAAAAAATAAAACCAAAAAGCTGGTATTTTGAGAAGATTACTAAAATTGACAAACCCTTAGCTAGAGAAATATAAAAGAGAGAATATGCAAATACATAAAATAAGAAATGAGGAAGGGGATGTCACCATTGACCCCACTGAAATAATGAATATCATAAGAGGACACATTGAAAAATTGTATGAGAGCAAGATGGATAATTTAGAGGAAATGGACAAATTTCTGGAAACACACAAGCAGCCTACCTTGACGAATGAAAAAACTGATGAACTTAACGGACCAATCACAAGTAAACAAGATAGAATTGGTTATCATGAACCTCTCAACCATGAAGATACAGGGAACAGACTGCTTCCCAGGTGAATTCTACCAAAATTCTGGAAAGAAATAACATCAATATTGCTTAAACTCTTCCAAAAAATATAAGTGGAGGGATCGTTGCTTAACTCATTCTACAATGCTGACATCTTCCTAATACTAAAGCCACACAAAGAAAACACAAGAAAAAAAAAAAAAAACTGTAGACCAATCTCTCTATTAAACCTAGATTCTAAAATCCTCAACAAAATACTTGTTAATTGTATACAACAACATATCAAATGAATTATACACCATAACCAAGTGGATTTCAACATAAGAAAATCAAACAATGCAATACAGCACATATACATGTCAAAATTTAAAAAAATAATTTGATCATCTCTATACATGCAAAAAAGCATTTGACAAAATACAGCACACCTTTCTGATAAAAACACTTCAGAAGACAGGAATAGAAGCAAACTTCCTCAACATGATAAAGGGCATATATGAAAAACCCACAGCTAACAACATAGTCAGTGGTGAAATCCTAAAAGATTTCTGTCTAAGATCTGTAAGAAAACATGTATGCCAGTTGTCACTGCTCTTATTAACATTGTGTTAGAAGTACTTGCTCAAGCACTTAGACAAGAAAAATATATAAAAGGCATCGAAATTGAAAAGGAAGAAGTAAAATTTTCTCTATTTGCTGATGACATGATCCTATACATATAATGCCCTGAGAAATCTACAACAAAGCTTCTAGAGCATATAAATGGTTTCAGTAAAGAGGCAGGTTATAAGAACAATGAGCAAAACTCAGTAGCATTTCTGTACATTAATAATAACCAAACTGAGGAGGAAATCAAGAAAAAAATCCTATTTACAATAGCAACTAAAAGAATCAAATACCTAGGAATAAAGTTAACTAAAAACGTAAATGACTTGTATGCAAAAAACTGCACAACACTGTTAAAAGAAATCAAAGAAGACCTAAATAAATGGAAGAATATCCCCTGTTCATGGATAGGAAGACTAAATATCATTAAGATGTCTATTCGACCCAAACTGATTTACAGATTTAATGGAATCACAAAAAAAATTACCACAGCTTGGAGAACAGGATATCCATATCCAAAAGAATGAGAGAGGAACATCATCTCACACCTTATACAAAACTTAACTCAAGATGGATCAAAGAACTCAATATAAGAGACAAGAAAATAAAGACCTTAGAAGATAATGTAGGGAAACATCTACAAATCTTGTATTAGGATGGTTTCATGAACTTTACACCCAAAGCATGAATAACAAAAGACAAAAGAAAAAAATAGAAAATGGAACTTCCTGAAAATTAAAAACTTTTGCACCTCAAAGAAGTTTGTCAAGAAAGTGAAAAGGCAACCTACTCAAATAGAGGAAATATATGGTAACCATATATCTTAAAGGGGCCTAATATCCAACAAATATAAAGAAATCCCATCCCTGAAAAATAAAAAGACAACCCACTTAAAAACTGGACAAATGATTTGAATAGACATTTCCTCAAAGAAGAAATATAAATGAGAAAAGAACATGAGAAAATGCTCAATTCTCTACCTAATAGAGAAATGCAAATCGAAAGCACGATGAGATATTATCTTATACCCATTAGATTTCTGCTGTTTAAAAACAGAGGACTAAAAGTGCTGGAGACTTTGTGGATGAATGTGAACCCTTATCCACTACTGTAGCTACATAGAATGGTGCAGACATTTTGGAGGACAGTTTGATGATTCCTCAGGAAGCTAACTATAGAACTGCCATATGATCCAGCTTTCTCATGCTGAGTGTATATCTAGAAGAACTGAATGCAGGGACACAAATAGGTATATGTCTGCCAATATTCATAGTGGCATTAGTTACACTTTCCAAATGTTGGAAGGAACACAGACATCCATCAACAGATGAATTGATAAACAAATTGTGGTATATACATATAATGAAATATTACTCAATTGTAAGAAGGAGTGCAGTGTTAACACACAGGATAACATGGATGAATCTTGAAGACCTTATGTTGAGTGAAGCAAGCCAGGCATTGAGGGGTAAATATTACGTTACCTCAATGATATGAATTAAGCAAATTGAGCAGACTCAAAGAGCTACTGTCTGGAAGATAGGTCTACAGGAAACAAAAAGGGAGAAGAAGTTTGTGAGTCAATGTCCATATGGGCAAAACCTGTGATAAGGTGGAAGGGTGTATTTGTGCAAGGGATGGGCATAATAGTGGTGAAGTGATGCTATTGAGTTGAGTAGTGCTGGTTTGTGAGTGGGTAGGGTGGGAGGGTGGGTAGGACTCTCCATGGAAAAGGGGGGAGGCTTGGGGGAAGAAGCAGGTGAACAATGGCGATTTGAGGGTAAGTGGTTGAAACTACAATGTTGGGAATGTGTTTTTGGTAAATATGGCAATGGAGGGTTACTTGTTTAAGGGGTTGGATTGGTTGGCACACGGGCCAGGGCACACCTAGGGCAGGCTTCTAGGGAGTGTGTAGTGTTCATCTTGTCATAGTGTGTTGTATCAGTGGATGGAGATGAAAATAATGAGTAGGAAGGTATTGGACTCCCATCCTGGGGAGTCCTGTTATGGTCTCAAATAGAGGAGCAGGAGTCTTTCGAGAGCATAGGTAGTGCCCAATAGAAGAGGATAAGTCCTATTATGTCAAACCTTCAAAGGTGTTGCAAGTAACTATGAATCTTGTCCTTCATTGAGTTAATCTTGGTGGTTACTGTGGGTCCTGAGGTGAGGGAGAGGAAGGAAGAGTATAGATTGAACATGGGACATTTTTGGATCATTGGAATTGTTCCACATGTTCTTGAAAGGATGGATACAGACCATCTTAAAGTTCATTAAAATCTATAGATTGTACAGTCCCTAATGTACACCATAATGGAAATCATTGACCATGATTAGGGCAATGTTTCAATATTTGTACATGAGTTGTAAGAAAGGTACCATTCACATGTAGAATGTTTTTAATTGGGGGAAGGGGAAAGGGGGGAGCATGTTGGGTATACGGGAATCACCTATATTCTGTATGTGACTTTTCTGTAACCTAAAGCTTCTTTGAAGACAAAATGAACAAGAATAAGACCCTGGGGGAATAAATGGAAGAAAATGTCACGGTACATACAAGACAACATATCTTACAGTGATGAAAGGCATAATGTATTTTTTTAATTTTATATTTTTTATTATTTTTTATTATTTCAAATTTTTTTAAAAATTGTATTTTATTCATTATTTTTAAAACTATCATTCTGACAACATTTTCCTTTTAATTGTATTTATCTTATTGGCTTTAATTTTGAAGAAGTATTGGATCACAGAAGTGCTACACCTGCAGCAGGGAAGGATCATTGGTGCAGAATGTTAGAGATGGGGAATGCATATGAGGAGGTTCACCTGGGGCATACCTATAAAGTATTAGAATGTGTTCATGTGTTCATAGGGTATCATCACAGTTGGTGGAGATTCACCTAATAATCAAAGAATATTGACAATTCCCTAGTCCTGAAAATGCCACCATATTATACCTGTTTTCTCTCTCTCTCCCCTCAGAACCTCCAGTGGCCACTGCCTCCACATAAATTATAGAATTCCTCCATTACTAGAATCACAGTAAGTCTATAGTAGAATACCAATAAGTCTACTCTTGTACATTGTTCATTCCTCAATCCTGAGGATTCTGGGATAGTGATGCCCACTCTGCCTCTAATTGAGAGGGGCTTAGATCTCATGGGGCAGATGGATGGGACTATCTTGCTTGCAGTTGCGGACTTGTTCTCTTCTTTGGGATGGTCATATATGTTCATCTATTTTAGCAAATGTACTACACTAATGAAGGATGTTATTAATGTGGAGAAATATGGGAGGAGCAGGGAGTGGGGCATAGGGGAATCTCCTATATTTTTAATGTAACATTTATGTAATCTATGTATCTTTTTTTAAAATGAAAAATATATTAAAAAAAGAATACCAAATTCCCATCCTGGGGATCTCTGCTACATTCTCTAATGTGATCACAAGAATCCCCCAAGTGACTAGTGAAGGAGGATGGACCATTGATGGACCCTTAATAGTGATGACTGTACTCATGAATCTTTATTTTTGAAATTGAAACTTAGCCTAGTATTATAGGGTACCTAAGAGTTACCTCTTGAGAGTCTCCTTCTGCTCAAATGTGGCATTTTTCTAAGGCAAGCTCAGTATACAAATGCATTGCCTCCCCAACCCCTAGCATGAGACATGACTCCTGGGGATATGCCTCCCTGGCACTGAGTGATTACTACCAAACACCAACCAGCAATGCAACTGGAAAAAGAACTTGACTGAAAGGGGGAAAGGGTAAAGACAAATGTGAGTGTATTTGGCTAAGAGACTTCAAAGTGAGTCAGGAGATCATTCCAGAGGTTTTGCTTATGCACATCTCAGCAGGATCCCATTGACTGCCAAATTAAATATTGCCTCATATAGCAGGGCTCCTGAGGGCTCTGGAGATACCCAGAAACTATAGGCAAGACAGACAGCTCAGGAGTTTGGCACCCTGCTAGTGGGCCCTACTTTGGAATTTATGCTCCCCGGTTTGACAGAATTGGACTCAGTTGTGGTTTCCCTACACATGTGGAAAAATGTGTGAAAAATAGTGGGTGTGGCATATGAGAATCCTCCAAATTTTTTGTGTAACATTTATGTAATCTAAGTATACTTAAAATAAAATGAAAAAGTTTATTAATAAAAAATATCTAATTCTATATTAATTTGTAAGTGCAAAGACATTCTTTCAAATTATTTCTTTATGTGTGAAGAGAAATTTTTCAAAATACAAAAAATCATTCCAAAATAAGCATTTTCCTTAAAGCTCATTATACCTGACTCACTGGCTCCACATTGCTGCTAAGAATGTAAATTCAGCTTTATGTAATCTCCATAATGAAGGTGATTTTTACAAGTCATACATGGGTAAGGGAAAGAGTGAATTATATGACTTTATCACTGTTGACTATGCTCATGCTGGAATTACGTCAAAGAGAGCAAATGTTCAGCAAGTGAGGTAAATAAAGTGAACTTTTGAGTTTTGACTTTTCCTGAGAGGAGCAATTGTAGACAAAGATTTTTTTGGTTTATCCTGCAATATAAGGACCAGAAATAGAAAATAAACAGGAACCTTGATGCAGAGAAGGGACATTTTGTACTTATTCATTACACAGATTTGGGGATTATGCTATTGAAAGCAGAGACAGGTTGCTGTTGTGCTTTGATCCCTTTAAATAAAATATTTCAGAATCCTGTCACAAAAACTCCTTATTTTAATTAATAAGATCAGAAATTTTCAATATGATGACACTGAACACAGTGGTTATATCACGTTGCTTTCCTATAAGCAGGCTGAAGGAAAGAAGATTTGATGGATTTGTTAGATAAGAGAAAAGTAATATTTTAAAATTTTATTTTGAATCTTTAGTCTACATAAATGTTACATTAAAAATATAGGAGGATTCCCATATACCCCATACCCTTCCCCTCCCAAATATTTCCCCACTAACAACATCTTTCATTAGAGGGGTACATTTCTTACAATTGATGAAAACATATTGAAGTATTGCAACTAACCATAGTCTATAGTTTACATTATAGTTTAAACTTTGCTCGACACAATTTTATATGTTTTGACAGAATGTATAATGTTCTATATCCATCATTGCTATGTCATTCATGACAATTTTCAACTATGGAGAATTCTGGTAAGAGTTCTTCTTGTGGTTGGATAATTGAGAGGCTTAAATTTGAGTAACTGAATAGCAGCTTGAGAACACTAGAAGATTGATTAGTAGCAAGAGGAAAGGCACAACCTGAACCATCAAGGAAAGACACTAAAGACACTTTCAGTCAAATACAAAATTTTGCATAGTGTTGGAATGAAGTGAACGGAGGAAGAGAAAGAACAAGAAGAAATAATAGTGATGGGGAGGATGAGCTGAAAAGAAATGAGGAAAATACTTCAGTTTTAGAAAAATATCTCACATTCTCTTCTTACATGCTGATTTGTACATCATCATTTTTATTGATGTTTATGTTCAGGGTTTCAGAGTCTGCTAATTGCTGCACAGTTTGGGCCAGGTCCATGACAGGAATCACATCTATAGATTTGTTCCTTCATCTGACGTTTCTGAATGTCAGGAAACAAATGAGTGAATGAAAGAAATATGATAGCAAGTGAGTTTATAAGGACTTTGCCCATGTATGACCTGTAGCTCAATTTGCCTTGTACAAATGATCCTTAAGAATATGTAATCTCATATGCAAATTGCTGTAACTAGGAAAGAGTAATAAAACCTGAGTTTAACATTCTTGCTTTCCTGGCACAGCTTCAAGTGATCTCAGGGAATATATTCAAGCAATAATTATAATTAAACAAAAAGTAAAAGTTTTCTCAATTGTTAACATGAAGAGAATGACTAAATATAATGTCTACAAATACACTAGGTCATGTTTTACCAAAAAAAAAAAAGAAAACTGAAAAAGAAAAGAAAGAAGAAAGAACAACTTCTGTACAGGTGATTTGGTCAAATTCTCTCTTTAAGGTGTTCAGTACCATTTATTATCACAACACCTGGTCATTTTCATTCTGCTCTCCATTATCATCAGTATAATTATCATCTAAATTTATTGACTATTTATGTACTATGAATTCTGCTAACATATTTATTTATATTTTCTTTGTTAACCTCATGAAAACTATATGAGTTAGGTATTCATATGTGTTATGATTCTTATTTCACATTTATAATTCAATACAAAATTATATAATGTTAGAAAGTTTTAAAACTTATGCAATATAAAGCATTATTAAAATATAAATTGCAAAAATTTATTGAATGCTATAAATAAAATGATTCACTGAGAAATATAATTTGTTCCCTGCCATTAGAGGTTTATATTAAGAGTTCAAAAGTCATATATAAGGAGACTTCCAGGAAGATGAATGTTAAGAGAAATTCAGGACTCACTTCTCTCCCAGAAAAATAGTTAGAGGACAGGCAGAATTTGCCTGGAAAAATGTTTTATGGTGTAAAACTCCAGTGGAAGACTGACTGCCACCTAGAAGAGATGGGAAAATAAAAAGTAAATTATCTCAACGGGAAAAGTTTGTGAATAAAAGCAGAAGCTGCAGCTGCCAGTGCCCATCCATACATCCTCAGAGGAGACAGATTTGAGTCCTCCAGCATCCAACAGGTGGCTATGAACAGAGAAGGCATCAGGTGTCCTCTTCCCAAGGAAAAGGGAGAAAGATAGATGCAGCCAAATACTGATTCAGCTTTTGGCCAACAAATTTGGTCTCCTGGGTTCCATGAGATCCCCAGGCAGAATGGGGTACTTCTATTGCTTGCTCTGGGAGCTGGCCAGGGCTAAAGTGATCCAACCCTTTCAAATAACCTCCCTATCAACTTGGACTAATGTTGAGGATGCAGAGAGGAGGGGAATTATTCCCTACTCTGGAAAAGGGAGGGGGATGCCAGCAAAGGGAAGAGAACAGCTTCTGAGAAAATTTGATTTGAAAGGCTTGGAATAGCTCTGAGGCAAGATCCTTTGTCATATTTTCCTAGTCAGTGTTACAGCAAACATTTTCTGATCAAGGTTTGAGCTGAGAGGTATAATGAAGAGCACCATCTGCTGGCAGACCAAGTAAGTGTATGAAAGGGAAAAAAAAGTGAAAAAATAAACAAAGTATTTTTAGGCCTTTATAGCCTGCCTCCTCTAGGCCATGGGAAGCTGCTCTACAACCCATTCCTGGGTCCATGGCCCAAATTTAAGAAACTAAACAGAGACAATTATAAAGAGTTAGAAGAGTGGGATCAAGAATAAAGGAACAGTAGTAACACACAGCTTCCCACCACTAAATCCTTATGAAAGATAGTGACATAAGAATATATTCACCATCCTACTCTATGTCTAGGATTCAGCAAACAATTAAAAGTCATACTAAGAATAAAGAAGCTATGGCTCAAGCAAAGGAACATATCAAAACCCCAGATGAGACAGGATTTGAGACAAATAATCAATGAGTTTCATACAAATCTTCTAAATCAAACCAATGAGTTGAAAGACAATATAACTAAAGAGATAAAGACATCAAGAACACACTGTAAGGAGAAAGAAGAATTGGAAAACCTGATGTGGCATTTAAAGGTTATTTATAGGGCTGTTTTTACAAAATATAAATACAAATAAACTAGAGAGATGGAAACAGAGTACCAACTATGTATAGTGGGGGAAGCATAGAGAGATTGAGAGGTGATGAGTTCTGCATGGGATCATCCAGCATCCAGACAACACAGAGGCAGCTCTACCCCTGCTACTTTGTAACCTGCTGGCACTCAATTCTTGGTGGTAGCTACTCTCAGGGCATTTGGAAGGAGAAAGTCTGTATTAAAATGCCCCATGCAGCACCATTTTTCCTCATGAAGTTTAACAATATTACCACCTTTATGGTGGAGGCAAACTAACCAAGTTTTCTGGTCTCTTCAGGCCACTAGGCAAAGAGACCATGAAAGATTCCACAGTCTTATCCATTGAAAGCATATGTCTAACATTCTGTGCCATAGGCATTAATGGGTGCCAGGGATCTGCTTAGATGTAATAATCACATTTCAGCACCAGGGTCTTTTCAGAGTTTTAATCACATTGACAGAGTACTGTGAATAATGCCTGAGGAACTTCTTCCCAAGCAGACTTAGAGGTCCTTTTTTCAGTTCATAATTGGACTTTAGGCCATCTTGGCTGGGCAGCTGAAGGCTAAAGATAACTACAGAAGTTCCCCCTTGAAACTGAAATATTTCTGCAAACAATACTCTAGCATGCCTTAAGACCCATTAACATAGGTGGTATATTGTCTCATGGTATCTGCTAACACATGAAAAGATCGTTGGGCGTGTTCATGCCCTAAGACACATTGGTGAACTGCCCTGCAATATTCTCAGAGTTTTTGCTCCTCTAGAATGTTATTGTGTTCAACTGACCAGTCTACTCACAGTACCAATATATCCAGCTGCCTGGTATTAAGATGGGCAATTAGTACAAAGTGTCAAACTAAAAGCAACAATAAAGACTTTATGTACTTAAGACCAGTGCAATCATGAGGCAAAAGATAAAAGACAATGATTCTCAATGTTTCATTGAACACTGAGATGTCACTGGGCAGGGTCAGATGACAAACAATGCAAATGGGGGAAATTGTCTTGCTGTCAAGTAGCCTTGATCAAAAATCTTTTGCCTTTTTTACTGACTGGGGAAGCAAGATGGAAAGACAAAGAGAAGGGCTAAGAGTAGAAAAGCACTAAGACAGAGTGGGGAGAATTGACTCAGTAAAGGTCCCCCAATTAGGAGGTCATGGATGAGGCATCAGAAAACTACATTAGTCATGGCACCAGATAAAGGCCCACTACATGGAGGCATCTAGACTAGGAATACAGATATGTGTGTCTGGTTCAGGGGTTCCTGAGTATATGACTGGAAGTCCCTTCAGAAAACTGTAATGAACTGATTGTAAAACATACCTGATATGGGAAGGGCAGTTTTCTCTCAAGAGACTGTTAAGTAAAGCTTTGTAATTTTCTATAGTCAGGACTGTGTGAGCACACATAATATTTTGGGCAACAGCCAGACTCTTCAATTATTAATATAAGTATAATATTTAATAATTTAGCTTTGCATGCAAATATTGAATATTATTTGTAAGTTTGTTTTATAATTGTGTATTTTATCCTGTAATTAGTTGCAAATAATTATTAATTACTTAAAAATTGAAACATCATTATGAGGATACTTTTATTTCTTTTAATTTCTTTATCTCTTTCTTACATGACAGACATATGTTAGATATGATGTCAATATTTCCACATATTTTTGGGTTTGAGATACATTTTATAAGTTTTAAAAAGGAATCTCTTCTTAAAATTGATAGTTCTATTTTTTCTTGCATGTTTTTTTTGTCTAATGTTGAATTTTATTGACAGCATTTCATGAGTATATTTACAATGACACTAATATATTCATGTTTAAATCTAACCTAATGCTGTTACACTTTTTCACCCACAAATTCTGCTTTATTGCCTGATGCTTAACTATTTTAAGTTTAATTGGTGACATCAAATAATTGATTTGTGAAATCACACTCAGAAAAATCAGAAATCTCAGTATCAAATTTTTCTTTATTTACAAAAATAAAAAAATTAAGAGACACTTATGAAGAGCAAAGACATCTAATATAAGCCATGTGATTTGGGGTCATTTGAATATCTTCTTTAGAGAAATGTCTTTTCATGTCCTCGGCACCCCCCTTCTTTTTTTGAGGTGCTCAGGCTGAAAATTAAGCCTAGTACCTCATACTTGGGAAACTGGTGCTCGACCACTGAGCTACACCCAATCCACAACCATTTTGTTTTTACTTTATTGTTGTCTTTTTGTTGTTGAATAATAGTAATTCTTTATATATTATTTTATTAAACCTTTATCATATATGTGTTCAGCATTATTTTCTCCTGTTCTGTATGCTGTGTTTTTTTCACATTCTTGATTATGCCCTTTGATAAAGCAAAACTTTTAAATTTTGATGAAGTCAAATTTATATACTTCTTTTTTCTTTTTTTTACTCATGCACATTGTGGGGTAGTGTGTAATAATCATTTGCCTAATACTAGGTCCTGAAGATATTCTTTACATTTTCTTCTAAGACTTTTATACTTTTATCCTTTATATTGGCTGTACCATTTTCAGTTAATTATTTTTATAGAATGTAAGGTAGGGTTTCACTTTGATTCTTTTGCATTGGATTACCCATTTTCCAAGCACCATTTATTGAAGAGATCATTCATTTCCCATTGTGTGGATTGGCACTATTGTCAAAGAATTGTTGAGAGAATGCAGAAGATGGCATCAGATTAGGTGGGCACTCACTGTCTCTCTTGAGGAGGGTGGCTGATTGAGGACAAAATCCTGCCTGGGTGGTCTGTTCTAGAAGCCCACTGAGTGAGAACCTTGGGGACATCAATCTGGAGGGAGCTGGATGGCAAAGTGAATTGCTCAGGATAAAATCATGAGTTTTTTTCCCAGCTGGAAATTGTAGATGCAGATGGCTAAGCCCCATCATCAGGGAAAAGGGCTACAGTGAGCCCTGACTCCCACCAGCAACCCAGTCAGGGGGAACATTCTCCGAGAGTGAGAGGGTTCTGGCAGAGGGTAGAGAGGGGTTTCTTTTCTGTGAGTTTGGCTGCCTGGAAGCCCTTGCAGCTTTGGGGAGCAAACCAGCTGGCTTGAAATGGTGCCAGGCTGAGGGGAGATGGGAATATGCTGAGGGAGCCTGATTTACCTAACAGCCCTGGGATACAGAGGCTTGGATCAGGAGGGGGCAGATTCAGCCAAATTTATAGTTGTATGCTAAGGACTATCAGAATTTCAACTCCCCAGGGGGCAGGGGGACAGGCAGTGGGAAGTGTTTGATAAGTTCCCATGAGCCTATTTAAGGTCGCCTCAGTGGATGAGGGTTGTCTATAAGAGGCCTTCTTTTGGGTCCCGTATTGCTCCAAAAAAAAAAAAAGTTTCCTTAAAAAACTTTAACTTAGTTTAATCACTAAAATATATCTCAAACCCTGCAGATAGAATCCTGCAGAGTAGTTAATTGATGAACACAGGCAGGCTGAAAGGCTCCACAATGACCCAAAAAGGAATGTTGTTCTTCCTTAGCTTTGTTTGATGGCTTGCTTGTATTTTTGTTTAGTTTTTCTTTGTTTGTTTGCTTCTTGCTTTTCTTTCCTCTTTCTTACCCCTCCCAACTTTTTTAAAATTAGGTGCTGTTATCTTGTTTCTTCTGTGCTGTGCTTCATCTTCCTTGATTTCCCATTCTCTGTGTATATTGATTTTGCCTACCAATGCTGTCTCTTTTCCTTCCTTCATCTTTCTATCTTCTGCATTAAGTTGTTGTTCTTACATTCCACTTTTTTTTATTAGTCCTCAACTTCTTGGGAGTCATTTTCTACCTTGTCTATTCTGTTTTCTTTTTTAATTATTATTAACTTTTTTTCCTTTCAGCCCTTTCTTTGCTCTTTCTCTCTCTCCTCATCATTCTGGCCTTTTAAATCATTCTATATATTTTCCTCTATTTTGTTTCCCATTCCAATGTACGTACTTCACTTTTTTCTCCCTGTTACTCTACACTGCCTACATGAGATAAATATTCATTTTACTAAGTCTTTTATGGCCTCTCTTCTAACTTTTATCAATATTACTATTATCCTTTTTCCTTTCTTACCGTTTTGGATTCATCTGGCCCAAATCTTTTTCGATAAAGGGAACATAGAAAAAGGCAAGGAAATAGAACAAGAAGAACAAAGTGTCAAAGAGAAAACTTAACACACACACACACACAAAACCACCAGTTAAATAAAATTCTAGAGAAGAGAGAGAAGCTAATCAACTGAATAAACCCATCAAGATAAAATGATGACAAGAGGGCAGCAAAAAATTACAAACCATAATGGGAATCAGGAAGACATGGATGAGTCCAATGAGCAAATTAAAAACCAGGAAGAAATGCAGAATAAAGAACAACTAATCAAAGCTGTCCAAACAAATATCACAGACCAACTTAATGAAGTGAAGGAATAGAATAAGGATATTAAGAAAACACTGGGAAAACATACTGAAGAAATTGTAAACATGTATAAAAAGATAATGGATATGATGGTGATAAATGGCACAATCCAAAAAATCAAAAAGACACTGGATTCACATAACAGCAGAGTTGAAAAGGCAGAAGAAAGAATTAGTGATGTGGAAGACAGTACACCTGAAACCAAACAGATAATAGAACAGATAGATAAAAAGATAGAAAAAATCCAGCAGGGACTTAGAGAATTAACCGACAACACAAAATGCACAAACATATGCATTATAGGCATCCTAGAAGGAGAAGAGAAAGGAAAGAAAACAGGAGTGTTGAACTAAATAATGACTGAAATCTTCCCAACCTTATTGAAGGAGATGGATGTACATGTCCAGGAAGAACAGCGCACCCCAAACAGTATAAATCCCAACAGGCCTTTTTCCAAGACATATAATTATCAAAATGACCAATGCTCAAGACAAAGAGAAAATATTGAAGGCAGCAAGAGAATAGAGAACCATCACATACAAGTGAACCTTCACATACATAAGATTAAGTGCTGATTTCTCATCTGAAACCATGGAGGTGAGAAGACAGTGGTATCACAAAGTCAAGGTACTCAATGAAAAAACCTTCCAGCCACGAATTCTCTAGCCAGCAAAGCTGACATTCAAAAATGATGGAGTGTTCGAAATATTGAAAGATAAACAGAAATTAAGAGAATATGCCAATAAGAAACCTTAACTTCAAGAAATACTAAAGGAAGTTCTACAGGTTGAAAGAAAAAACAGGTGAGAGAGAGTTGGAGGAGAGTATAAGAACAACTAAAATGACAAAAAGAATTAAAAACAACATATGACATATTTAAACCCAAAGACAATTTGGCTGATGTAAGAAATTCATTGAGAGTAATAACACTGAATATTAATGGACTAAAATTACCAGTCAAGAGACACAGGTTGCCAGAATGGATGATGAAATATGATCCATTTATATGCTGTCTACAAGAAGCCAACCTTAGACCCAGGGATTCCAGGAGGCTGAAAGTGAAGGGCTGGAAAATAATATGATAAGCAAAGAACAACCAAAAAAGGACAAGAGTAGCTATCCTACTATCACACAAAATAGACTTTAAATGCAAAACTATTATAAGAGACAAAGATGGGCACTATATATTAGTAAAAAGGGTAATCTTTCAAAGAGAAAACAATCATAACCATTTATACACCTAATCAGAGTGCCTCAAAATACATGAGGCAAGCACTGGAAAAACAAAGTGGAAAAATAAATGCCTCTACAATTATAGTGGGGGAATTTATTCCACCACTATCACAATTAGACAGAGCATATAGGCAGAGAATTAATAAAGATACAAAGACTCTGAATAATACATTAGAGGACCTGGACCTAATAGATATATACAGAATGCTACACCTATATGGAGCTAGTTATACATTCTTATCTAGTGCACATGGATCATACGTCAAGATAGACCACATGCTAGGCCACAGAACAACTCTCAATGAATTCAGAAAGATTGAGATTATACAAAGTAATTTCTCTGAACACCATGGAATAAAACCAGAAATCACTAATTGCCAGAGAACCAGATTAGGCACAAGGATATGGAATTTAAACAACCCACTCCTAGACAAATAGTGTGTCAAGGAGGAAATCTCAAAAGAAATCAGCAACTACCTTGAAATGAATGAAAATGAGAACACAACATATCAAAACCTATGGGATTCAGCCAAAGCTGTATTGAGAGGAAAATTCACAGCCATAAATGCATATATTATAAAAGAAAGAGCTAAAAATTGAAGAACTAACTGCACACCTGGAGGAATTGGAAAAACAACAACAAACTAACCCAAAAGGAAGTAGAAAAGGAAAATAAGAAAGATTAGAGTAGAACTAAATGAAGTAGAAAATAAGAAAACACTAGAAAAAATAAACAAAACCAGAAGCTGGTTCTTTGAGAAAATAAATAAAATTGACAAACCCTTAGCCAGACTAACAAAGAAAGAGAGAGAGTAGATGAAAAATACACAAAATAAGGAATGAGGAAGGGATATCAGTATTGACCTCACAGAAAAAGAGTATCATAAAAGGATACTTTGAAAAATTATATGCCAACAAGAATTATAATTTAAAGGAAATGCACAAATTCCTAGAAACTCACAAGCAGCCTACATTGATGAAAGAAGAAATTGATGAACTCAACAGGCCAATTACAAGTAAAGAGATAGACCCAGGCATCAAAAACCTCCCAAATTAGAGAGCCCAGGACAAGATGGCTTCACAGCTGAATTCTACCAAACATTTCAGAAAGAGCTAACACCAATCCTGCTTAAGCTCTTCCAAAAAATAAAAGTAGAAGGAACATTGCTTTACTCATTCTTTGATGCCAACATTACCCTAATACCAAAGTCAAACAAAGATACCACAAGAAAGGAAATTATAGACCAATTTCTCTAATGAATGTAGATGCTAAAATCATCAACAAAGTACTTGCTAATGACATTCAACAACATATCAAACTAATTTTACACCATGACCAAGTGGGTTTCATCCTGGGTATGCAATGATGGTTCAACATAAGAAAATCAATCAATGTAATACACCACATAAACAGATTGAAAGAAAAAGTTTATATGATCATCTCCATAGATGCAGAAAAAGATTTTGACAAAACACAGCACACTTTTCTATTAAAAACACTGTAAAAGATAGGAATTGAAGGAAACTTTCTGAACATGATAAAGGGTATATATGAAAAACCCAAAGCTAGCATCACCTTCAATGCTGAAATCCTAAAAGCCTTCCCTCTGAGATCGGGAACAAGACAAGGATGCACACTATCACCACTCTTATTTAATATTGTCTTAGAAGTATTTGCTCCAGTACTCAGGCAAGAAAAAGATATAAAAGGCATCCAAATTGGAAAAGAAGAAGTAAAATTTTCATTATTTGCAGGCTACATACTCATATACAGAGAATGCCCTAAGAAATCTACAACAAAGCTTCTAGAACTTATAAAGGAGTTCAGTAATGTTGCAGGCTATAAGATCAATGCTCAAAAATCAGTAGCATTTCTTTACACCAATAATGAGCAATCTGAGGAGGAAATCAAGAAAAAAAAATACCATTTACAATAGTAACTAAAAGAATCAAATACCTAGGAATATATTTAACTAAAGATGTAAAGGACTTATATACAGAAAGCTACACAACACTGCTAAAGGAAATCAAAGAAGACTTAAATAAATGGGAGAATATTCCCTGTTCATGGATAGAAGGACGAAACATCATCAAGATGTCTCTCCTACCCAAACTAATTTGCAGATTTAATGCAAGCCAAATAAAAATCAACACTGTATTTTTAAGGAACTGGAAAAACTAACTACAAAATTTATTTGTAAGGGTAAGAGGCCCGAATCGCCAAAAACATATTGAAAAAGATAAATGATGTTGGAGGTATCACATTACCTGACTATAAAAACATATTACAAAGCTACATTGTTCAAAAGCAGATGATATTGGAACAAGGATAGACATACTAACAAATGGAACTGAATTGAGAGTTCTGATATAAAACCTCACATGTACAGTCATCTGATATTTGAAAAGGCCACCAAACCCACTCAGTTGGGAGAGAATGGCCTCTACAACAAGTGGTGCTTGGAGGACTGGATATCCATATACAAAGAATGAGAGAGAAAGACTGTCTCACACCTTAAACAAAAATCAACTCAAGATGGATCAAAGATCTAAATATAAGAGCCAAGAACATAAAGACCTCGGAAGATAATGTAGGGAAGCATCTACAGGACCTTGTAATAGGAAATGGTTTCATGATCTTCACACCTAAAGCACGAGCAGCAAAAACAAAACAAAACAAAACAAAACAAAACAGATAAATGTGATCTCCTCCATATTAAAAAACTTTTGCACCTCAAAGGATGTTATGAAGAAAACAAAAAGGCAGCCTACACAAAGGGGGAAAATATTTGGCAACTGTGTATCCGATAGGAGCCTAATAACCTGGATATATAAAGAAATCCTACACCTCGAAAATAAAAAGACAAACAAACTTTTTTAAATAAGGGCAAGTGACCTGAAAAGACACTTCTCTAAGAAAAAAATACAAATGGCCAAAAAGCAAATGAAAAAATGCTCAACATCGCTAGCTATTAGGGAAATGCAAATCAAAACGTCAATGAGATAGCATTTTACACCCATTAGAATGGTGGCTATTAAAAAAACAGCAAACTATAAGTGTTGGAGAGGATGTGGAGGAATGAGAACCCTCATCCACTGCTGGTGAGATTGTCGAATGGTCCAGTGACTGTGGAGGACAGTTTGCTGGTTCCTCAAAAAACTAATTACAGATCTTCCATATGATTCAGAGATTCCAGTGCTGGGTATATACCCAGAAGAACTGAAAGCAAAACACAAACAAACATATGCACACCAAAGATCATAGCAGCATTTTTCACAATTTCCAAAATTTGGAATCAGCCCTGGTGCCCATCAACAGATGAATGGATAAACAAAATGTGGTACAGAAATACAATGGACTATTACTCAGCTGTAAGAAGGAATAAAGTGCTAAGAAATGGAATAACATGGTTGAATCTTGAGGACCTTATGTTGAGTGAAGCAAGCCAGGCATTGGAGGATGAGCAGTACATGACTCACTGATATGAATTAAGGAAATTGAGCAGTCTCTGAGAACTATTGTCTAAAGATAGTTTTATAGAAAGAGGAGAGAAAGTTTTGAGCCATCACCCATCCACCATAATCTATGGTAAAGTGATAGACTGTACTTGCATATTGAAGGTATAGGACAGGTGGGTAGTGATATTATTGGGTTTGGCAGTGCAGGGTTGACAGGTGCGTAGATTGGGAAGGGTGGGTTAAAACACCCAGGATACTGGGGGGAGAGATGGGAGGTGGACCAGTTGAACACTTGGGATTTGTGGATATGAGATTGAAAGTACAGAGATGGGAATGCTCTTATGGCAATATGACAAGAAAGTGTCATTGGTTTAGTTTGTTGGTTTGGGGTTGTACATTCGGGATAGCACACATCTGGAACAGGTTTCAAGGAGTGTGTGAGTGTTCACCCTGTCATAATGTGTTGTATCAGTGTGGGAAGACCCACACAATGAGCGAGAAGGTGATGGACTCCCATCTTTGGGAGGACCAATTTGCTCAAGATGGGCGTCTCTTATAAGCAAGGGTGGTTCCTAATAGGGGAGGACAAACTAGTGTGTCAAGACCTCTTGTTGCATGTAACTATGAATCTTGTCATCAAATGAGTCAAGGCAAGGGGTCGTCATGGGTTCTGTGGAAATGGTGAGGGAGGAACAGAATATATGACACAGGGGGTATTTAATGTACAGTGCAAATGTTTTTCATTACCTTACAGTGATGGAGACAGGATATGGTAAATATCATTAAAATTTATAAAAGTGTACGGTGTAAAATGTAAACCATACTGTAAACCATTGACAATGTTTAGTAGCTACGTTTCACTATCTGTATAACAGTTATATCAATGCTACCATCCACATACAAAAAGGTTTTAATATGGGGTGAGGAAAGGGGGAGGATGTTGGGTATATTATAGTCTCTTGTATTCTGTGTGTGACTTTGCTGTGACCTAAAACTTCTTTGAAAATTAAATGAAAAATAGTGAGATATTGGGGAGCGAGAGGGGGAAGGTGCCATGGGATAGACTGGATACCAGATACTGCAGTGATAAAAGGCAAAATGTCAAAACAATTTTTTTTTAAATATTTTTGCCCATTTTTTGAATATCCCAATCCTTTAATTTTAGTTTTAGTTTTTGCTAAGTTTTCATGTATTTTATATCTTACATTTAAACTTATCATTATTATTTCATTCTCCTATTAATGGTATTTAGCTGCTCTCTTGGTTTCATCTTTAAAGAAGCTTTTGACCACAGAAGGGTTACAACTGGGACGGGAGAGGTTATTTGGTGGGTGTTGTCCGGGATGGGTGTGCATGGGAGGAACTTCACATGAACATAAATAAAAGGTATATAAAATTGTTCAAATGCCCATGGGGCATGGTCATATTGGGTGGAGAATCACTTGATAAATGAGAGAATACTAAATTCCCATCCTGGAGAGCTCTGCCACATTCTTCAAGGGAGTAGCAACAGTCCCCCAAGTGCAGGGCCAGTGTCTGGCAAAGGAGAATGATCCACTGATGGACTCTTGTTATTGATGAATAGCCTTACAAGTCTTTGCTCTTGAAATTGAAACTTAGCCTACTGTTATGGGGTACCAAAGGGTTGCCTCCTGAGAGCCTCCTTGTTGCTCAGAGGAGGCCTCTTTCTAAGCCAAACACAGAATATGAATGCATTACCATCCTCCCAGTGTGGGACATCTCCACTGGGGATGAACCTTCCTGCAACAAGGGATTACTACCAAGTGCCAACTGGCAATACTACTGGAAAAAGACCTTGAATAAAAGGGGGAAAACATAAAGACAAACAAGTTTAAATGGCTAAGAGATTTCAAAGTGAATTGGGAGGTCATCCCAGAGTTAATGCTTATGCACATCTCAGTAGGACCTCATAGGCTTCCAATGTGGAGGTCACCCCAAACAGAGGAGCTCCTGATGGCTCTGGAGACACACAGGTACTATATCAGGGTAGATAGCTCCAGAGTTTCGTGCCTAATCAGTGGGCCATACTTTGGAATAGGTGCTCCTGAGAGTGACAGAGTTGGTCTCAAATATGTCTTCCCTGCACATGGTCCATCTGTCCATTCTACTCAAACCTATATGTGGTGCTGGGGTTTGTAAGTGTACTTCCAGATACTGGAGTCTTTGGGTTGTCCATGTGCCAGCTGGGACCAGAATCTTGGTTGAGCTACAACTCCTACTTTTCAGCTCAACAGACTCACCCAGGACACCTGGCAGGGAGATGATGATGGACAACAGCCATCCCAGGGAATGGAGAGAATCTGCAACTGCAGGTAGTATAATCCCATCCATCTCATCCATGGGATATAAGGCCCCTCTCACTTGGAGGTGGAGTGGACATCACCATCCCAGACTTCTCAGGATTGGGGGAAGAGCTATGGACTAGAGTGGACTTCTGGTATTCTGTTATCGACATATTGTGATTCAAGCAATGGAAGAAATTACAACATGAATGTGCAGCCAGTGTTCACTGGACCCTTTCAGGGCAGGGAGAAGGAAAAGCAGTTGTAATGCAAAGGCTTTTTTGGGACTTGGGAATTATCCTGAGTGACACTGCAATGACAGATATAGGCCATTTTATATCAGCATATGACATGCAGAACTGGGTGGTAGAGAGTGTGGTCAACAATGTGAACTATGGTCCATGCTTAGTGGCAAAGCCCCAGGATGTATATATCCATTGCAGGTGATGTGCCACACTAATGAAAGATGTTTATGTGGGAGGTTGTGGGAGGTGTGGGAGGTGGGGTATATGGGAATCCCTAAAATTTTTGTGTAATATTTATGTAATCTAAGTATCTTTTAAAAATTTTAAAAAAAAATCATTATTAAAAGAAAAAGGTAAATGCAAAATAAATAAATAAATAAATACATACATAAATTTGGTATTCAAAACAAAACTAAAAAAATTTGTCATGAGTGAAGGTGGCTCAAGTGATTGGTTGCTTCCCTCCCATATGTGAGGTCATGGGTTTGGTTCCCCGTGACTCCTATAAAGAAAATGAACAGAGAGCAAACAATCGGGTGTGGGGGGGTGGGGGTTGGGGGTTGGGAAGTGGAAGTGAGAAATAAATTAAAGAAATTTTTTAAAAAAATGAATTGTCAATAGAAGACAATAGATGAACTTTCAATCATATTCCATTTTTCTATGTGTCAGTCCTTGTGCCAATAACACACCATTTTGATAATAGTAACATAATTGTTTTGCAATTAATTTTGAATTCCAGAAGTGTGCATCCTCCAACTTTGTTCTATTTCAAGATGTTTTTGTCTATTTGGAGCTTCTTAGCCTTCCATATAAATTTTATGTTATGATTTTTCAATCCTGCAAAGACTGCTGTTGAAATTTTGATTGGAATTGCTTTCAATCTTAAATTGCTTCCTGTAGTACTGGCATCTTAAGGATTTTTATTTTTTCCATAAACATACGTCAAATACAATTCCTTTTATTTGTGTTTATTTAGGATTATGTTACATTTATTTAGGGAGAAAGTGTAATCTGCTCTATTGGATGAAGTGTTTCATATGTTTTTACTATAACATTTGGTTTAGAGTTTTGTTGACACCACTATTGATTTATTGATCTTATGTCTAGATGATCTAATCATTATTCAAAGTGATGTATTAAAGTCTACTACTATGAATGTAGACCCATCTTTTCTCCCTTCAGTTCTGTCAATGTTTGCTTCACATATTTTGGGAGTTTCTTGTAGCTGCCTATATATTCATAATCATTTTATCTTTTTAATGAATTGACCTTTTTATCATTATATAATCCCTTTCTTTGTCTTGTTAAACAGCTTTTAATGTAAAGTCTATTTTTTCTGCTGAGTATAGCCACACAGCTTTCTATGTATACTCTTAGGATGTAATATTTTTTCATTCTTTCAATTTCAA
>JAQZBX010024544.1:0-30092 GCA_029593785.1 Cabassous unicinctus
AAAAAAACAAAAAAAAACTAGTGAATCACTGCTATTTTAAAAAATGGACAAGAACATTTGGGAAAAATAAATTTTAAGTCAGCCTCAATTATGAAATTAGATGCAAATAGCAAAAACATGTGTAAAATAATAGTTGTGGATAGAATAGAGAAAATACCTTATTTAACATTAGAATTTGTTAATTTAATCAACCATTTTTGAAGTAAAATAAACAAAAAAAATCTTATCAACTCATGAATCAGGGGTTAGTAAGCAATCATATTATAAAACATATAAAAATGTGTGAAACAAATTATAAGGAAAATATTCACTACAGGTTTCATTTTCTTCAAAAAATGGCAACAAGTAGTATATTATACTGGTTACATAATTGCATACATACCTCACTCCATCTATGGTCTTTTAAACATTTTTATTATTCAATATCTTTCCAAAAACAACGCTAAGTGAGTTATTTACGCCAGCCCTATTAATAACAAAAAACAATAGCACATATTAAGGAAAGGATATTAAAATCAATGTTCTTTCCTAGAATTGAAAATTTAAAAAGGAATATATGCAAAATGTTAAAAGTCTTGGATGAAATAGACTTTAAAAGCAAAGCTGTTTTTAGAGACAAAGAAGGACATTGCACATTAGTAAAAGTGGCATTTCACTAGGAAGAAATAATCATAAATATAAATGCACCAAAACAGTATACCCAAAATTACATGAGGTGAACACTGGCAAAACTGAAGGGAGAAATATATGTCTCTACCATAATAGTCGGAGACTTCAATACAACACTCTCATCATTGGATAGAATATTTAGGTAGAGGATCAATAAAGAAACAAAGAATTTCAATAATATGATAAATAGACTAAACCTAATAGATATTTACAGAACATTGCAGCCCAAAAGATCAGGAAATATTCTTCTCAAGCATTCTTGAATCTTTCCCCAGGATGGACCATATGTCAAGTCACAAGGCAGATAAATTTAACAAAGTTGAAACTAACAAATTTGAGATAAAAAACACACCCTTAAATAATTAGTGTGTCAAAAGAGGAATTGTGAGAGAAATAAATAAATAATTACAAGACAAATGAAAATGAGAATATAATGTATCAGAAACTACGGAATGCAATGAAGGAAGTGCTGAGAGGGAAATTTATAGCCCTCAGTGCTTATATTGAAAAAAATGAAAAAAGAAATAAAATCTGTGCCTATCTACACAACTGGAGAAACTAGAAAAAGAACAACAAACTATTCCCAAAGCAAGCAGAATGAATGATAACAAAGATCAGAGCAGAAATAAATGAAATGAAGAACAAAATAAATAAAATAAAATTCACAAAACCAAAAGTTGGTTCTTTAAGATTAACAAAATTGACAATCCCTTAGCTTGACTGACAAAGAAAAAAAGAGAGACAATGCAAATAAATACAATCAGAATTGAAAATGGGGACATTACTACTGACCCCACAGATATAAAAGCGATCATAAGAGGATACTATGAATAACTGCATGCCAACAAACTAGACAATGTAGATGAAAGGGAAAAGCCCCTAGGAACATACGATCAACCTACACTGACACTAAAAGAAATAAAAGACCTCAACAAACCAAGCACCAGTAAAGAGATTGAAACAGTCATCAAACAACAGACCCCCATCCCCAAATGAAAAACCCAGGACCAGATGACTTCACAGGTGTATTCTACCAAGCATTCAAAGAAGATTTAATACCAATCTTACTCAAACTCTTCCAAAAAATTTGAACAAGAAGGAATGCTACCACACTCATTCTGTGAAGCCAACATCACCCTAATACTAAAGCCAGATAAAGATATTACAAAGAAAAAAGTAAATTACACACCCATTTCCCTAATGAATAGTCATGCAAAAATCCTCAACAAAACATTCACCAATTAAATCCAAGAGCACAATAAAAGAATTATTCATCATGATCAAGTGGGCTTTATACCAGGCATGCAAGGGTGGTTCAACACAAGAAAATCAATCAGTGTAATACACCACATTAATATATCAAAGAAGAACAATCACATGATCATCTTGATTGACTTAGAAAAGGCATTGGACAAAATGCATCATCCATTCTTGATAAAAATACTCTAAAAGACACGAAACTTTTGGAAACTTTCTCAACATAATAAAAGGCATATATGAAAACCCACAGTTAACAGTGTACACAATGGTGGAAGTCTGAAAGCTTTCCCAATGAGATTGGGAACTAGACAAGGATGCCTACTGTCACCACTGTTGTTAAATACAGTGCTCAGGGTTCTAGCTAGAGCAATCAGGCAAGAAAAATAAATTAAAGGTATCCAAATTGGATAGGAAGAAGTAAAACTTCTGCTATTCACAGATGATATTATCTTATACCTAGAAAGTCCTCAAAATCTACAACAAAGCTACTGGAACTGATGAGTTCAGCAGAGTGGCAGGCTACAAGATGAATATGCAAAAATCAGCAGTGTTTCTATACACTAGTAACGATCAATCTGAAGAGGAAATCAGGGAAAAAATTTCATTTACAATAGTGACTGAAAGAATCAAATATTTAGCAATAAACTTAACCAAGGATGTAAAGAACTTGTATTCAGAAAATGACAATGCATTGCTAAAAGAAATCAAAGAGAACCTAAATAAATGAAAGTGTAATCTGTGTTCATAGATCAGACTAAATGTTGTTAAGATATAAATTCTACCCAAATTGGTATACCTACTCAATCCTGATAAAAATTCCACCAGCCCTTTTTAAAGAAATGGAAAACACAATGATTGATTTCATTTGGAATAGTAAGTAGCCCAGAATATCCAGAAACATCTTAAAAAGGAAAAACAAAGTTGGAGGACTCACACTTCCAGACTTTAAATCATATTACCCAGGTACTGTGGTAAAAACAGTATCTTACTGGCATAAAGATAGACATATAGACTAGTGGAACTGAATGGATAGTTCAAAAACAGACCCTCACATCTTTGGTCAAGTGATTTTTGACAAGGCTGTCAAATCCGACCAGCCCCTTTCTCACACCTTTTAAAAAAAGTAACTCAAATTGGTTCAAAGACCTAAATATAAGGCTAGAACCATAAAACTCCTAGAAGAAAATGTAGGGAAACATCTTCAAGATCTGGCGGCAGGTGGTGGATTCTTAAACCTTATACCGAACGCGTAGTAATGAAAGAAAAAAATGGAAAACTTGAACCCCTACAAACTTAAACACTTTTGTGATTCAAAGTGCTTTGTCAAGAAGAAGAAAAGGTAGCCCACTCAATGGGAAGAAATATTTGGAAACCACATATCTGATAAGGATTTGATTTCCATGCTATATAAAGGTATCATAGAACTCAACAATAAAAGAATAAACAATCCACTTAAAAATGGGCAAAAGATTTAAATAGACATTTCTCCACAGAGGAAATATAAGGGTTAAAAAAGCACCTGAAAAAAATGTTCAATGTCACTAGCTACTGGGGAAATTCATTTCAAAAAACTACAATGAGATACCATCTCATACCTCATAGAATGGCCATTATTGCAAAAACAGAAAACAATATGTGCTGGAGAGGAGGTGAAGAAATAGGAAAACTCCTTCATTCTTGGTGGGAAGGTAAAATGGTGCAGCCTCTGTGAAAGACAGTTTGGCAGTTCCTCAGGAAGCTAAATGTAGAACTGCCGTATCATCTGGCAATCCCTCTACTAGGAAGATATGAAGAAGTACTAAAAACAGTGATGCAAACAGACATTTGAACAGCGATGTTCATAGCAGTTTTATTCACATTTGTCAAAGGATGGAAACAACCCATGTGTCCATCAATCAATGAATGGATAAACAAAATGTGGCATATGCACACAATGGAATACTATGCTGCTATAAGAAAAAATGAAATTGGGATACATCTGATAACATGGATGAAACTTGAAGACACTTTGCTGAGTGAAATAAGCCAGAAACAAAGTAAAAAATATTGTATGGTGTCAGTAATATGAACTAAATAAGAAGAATAAACACATGGAGTTAAAACCTAGAGTATAGGTTACCAAGAGATAGAATGAGGGCTGAGAAGGTGCACTGATGCTTAATAAATGTAGAATTTTATTTATCTTGACTCTAAAAGGGTGGAAATGGATAGAGTTAATGGTACACATTATAGTTAGTATAACTAACACAGCTGGTTTATAAATGAAATGTGGCTAAAAGAAGTAGTCTTAGGAATGTAAATGTCAATTGAAAGAAAGCTAGAGAATAATCTAGGCACTGAATAACATAGTGAACCTGGATGTGTATGAGGATTATGGATAATAGCAAAAATATAAGCATGCCCTTCTTGGTATAGAAATATTAAAGAAAATAAACTAAATAAACATGGTGTAGGACTATACCTTTAAAAGTTATATAAGCGTTTATGAAATAAATTGAAAAAAACAAGAAAATATATCAAAACAAATGGAATTTTATACAATATTCTTGTTTTGGGAGATTCAATATTGTAATGATTTCAATGTTTCCAAAGTGATCTAGAAATTAAATCCATATTCATCAAAATTTCATCAACATGTTTTCATAAAACTTGAGAAATACTACTAAAGACCTACGTATTGTCAAATGATTTTTCAAAAAAGGGTAAAATTGCTCTACTACATGAGCACTAGCTACAAATATATAGCAATTAATTGTGCATGGCTTTCTTATAGAAAGCTATATCTACCAAAGTTACATACTAAAGAGCACAGAAACCAACTATGTATTTTCAAAAACCTTGAAAATGACAGGAGCAACTTTTTAAACATCAATCAAGTCATATTGTAGCTTTTAACAAATAGTTTGTGAATAACTGGCTCTGAACAGTGGAAAAAGAAAAATATTCTTCGATTGAAAAAAAGAATAGATAACTGAATATATATTTTGCATAATACTAATAAGCCTAAAGCCATAAAGAAAATTCAAGATGTCACATCTTGAAAGGTGATATTTGCAAAGCACGTTATACAAATGGAAAAAGAACTCCTATGAAACATTGAGTGAGGCAAAAATTTAAACAACAACAAAAAATAGACAAATTCTATAACACAAAAAAATAGTCAAAACATATGAAAAGGGAAACAAACTGGGAAATGCAACAGTAATAAAATTTCACAAACTTTAATAAAATTTAACAGTCTAAGATGGAACATTATTAATATCATGGGAAAATGAAGAAATATAAATAGATCCAGTCAGATTGGAGAGCAAGTTAGTAATATTCAAGAAATTTTAAGATATTTTCACTTTACAGCAAAATAATTCTACTTTTAAGTAAATTGTAGGAAAGATCATACATGTATGCAAATATGTCTTAAGCAGTGTGGCAGTTTGATATTATTTATGAACTGCAAAAAGAGATTTAGATTATGCTTGTAAACTGGTCTGTTCCTCTGGGTACGATACCCTCTGATTGTGTTAGATTCAGCTAAGATGCCTTCCATTAAATTATGTTAAGATTAGGGTTTTTATTTGACCACATCATTAGGGCAACTCAGTTTGAGTCCCTGTCCCCTTGGTGGGCTATATAAAGGGACACTCACAGAAGTAAATAAGTAGAAGTAACAGAGGAATAAAGAGAGCTCCACTGACATGGAAGAGGAATGACCTTTGATCCTGTGGCCCCTTGGAAGAGAGATGAGTCATTTGCCTGATAGTCTACAGCCGAACTTGTAAAGAAAACAGAGCAGCTGAGCCCAGAAAGAAATGAGCATTCCAGCCTACAGCTGAGATGGTAAGAAGCTGGGGCTCACAGACATCACTTACCGTCTTTCTTCAACACATGGCAACAGACTTTGGGTGAAGAAGTACCTCTTATGGTACCTTTTCTTCTTTTTAATTGCATTTTTAAAGTTATTTTTTATTTTTTTCTAAAAGACAATTAGATTACATAAAATGTTGCATAAAAAAAAATATAAGGGATTCCCATATGCCCCACTCCCCACAGCTCCTACTTTTCCCCACATTAACAACTTCTTTCATTAGTGTGGTACATTCACTGCAGGTGATGAGCACATTCTGGAGCATTGCCACTAAGGATGGATTATAGTTTACATTGTAGTTTACCCTCTCTACCACTCAATTTTGTAGGTTATGGCAGGATATATAATGGCCTGTGTCTGTCGTTGCAATGTCATACCTTAAGTTGTACTTTTTAGGACCTTGTAACTGTAAGCTTTTACCCCAAATAAATAGCCTTTATAAAAGCCAACAGATTTCTGGTATTTTGCTTCAGCACCCTTTTTAGCTAACTAAAACAACAGTAAGTAGACAAATTCTAAGGTGATATGTACTAAGGATATAAGTATTTGGGATTGAATCATGTATCCACAAAATACATATTCAGGTCCTAACCCTCAGTCATGTGGTCATGAAACCATTTGTAAAGACAATCTTTTATGATGTTATTATAGTGTGGACAAACTGAATGAGGGTAAAACTATGATATTTTATTGAAATTTTATTAGATGTAATTTTTTTAAAAAGTATCCTTCATTATGCCAATCAATCTAATACCCAGTCTAAGTAAATAATATGGAATATAATTCCAATGCTCAAGTACACGTTCATGCTCTAAAGTTATGCTTAGATATTTTCCTCACAGATAATTGCACATTTCCATTTAAGCTGATACTTATGTATTTTACCTTTTTCATTACTATTTTGAAATGTTATCTATTCTTTATTTCTTCAATATGCTTACTATTGGTATGTATATAAAGGCTACTATATGCCAATTGTGTACTCTACTACAAAATTTATTTTTATATGGTTTGTACTACTTTTTTCATGTATTTCTCTCGTATATCTTTCCTTATCACCTCTTATCTTCTTTGTTTTTATTCCTCCTTTAATGCTTTTAAAATTTATTAAGTATTTTTATTCTTTTTTCTCTACTATTGGCTTCTCTCATATGATATTTTGATAAAGCCAAATGCATCCTTAAATCAACACAAATTAAATTAGTACTTTTTCTACTGCATAATCATGTAGCACCTTACAAATGTATAACTCCATTTATCATGTTCCTATCTTTTGCTGATACTGTCAATTTTTTGTTATGTGCAAATATTTTCTAAATGACACAAGAAAACATTCTGATTTTACTAGGCAGTAAAATATATTTTATATTTACACACAGACTTATCTTTCTGGTGGTGTTCATTCCTTTCTGTACCTCTGTATTTCAAACTGGTATCATTTTCCCTCAGCTCAAAGTTATTTCTTTAGGACTTATTTTAGCATATCTTCAGGAAACACACTTTTGACAGAATTTGTTTGATATAGATAAATTTAAATATATTTTCACTATGGAATTCTAAGTTACCTGTTTCTCCCCCTTTTTTATACCTTTAAAATTCATTTCATTCTTACCTGGACTCTATAGTTTCTATTGAAAAGTCAGGTGTTGTTGCTATTTTTGTTTCTCTGAGCATAAACATCGCAAACATGCTTTCTAGGTTGGTCTTAAAACGTTGTCTTTTTTTTCTGGTTCTCCTAAAATTGATGAAAATAAACCTACAAATATTAACATTAATGTTAGTTGTAGTTTATTGATACAAATTTGCATACAGAAAAATACACAAATTTACATGTATGGTAAATAACTTTTAACATTATTTACATTGTTCAAACAAGATCAAGTTATAAAATATCTTTAAGAGTGGCAGAATGCTTCCTCATGAGTCTTTCATATATGTAACCAAAGTTCCCATAGCAAATACTATTCTGACTTATATCTCCACAGATTAATTTTGTCAGTTTTTAAACTATATTTAGATGGTATCATATGGTACATAAGCTTTGATTTCTTGCTTTTTCTGTCAAGATAATGTTTGTGTGATCCATTAACATTGTTCCATATTTCAGTATTTTTTACTACTTTATGATTATTGTTTTTAATTTGGGTTGCATGTTATTGAATGAATATACCATAATTTACTAATCTTTTCTCCTTTTCATGAACTTTTCTCCCAGTTTAAAGTGATTCTACTCTGAATATTATAGTACAATAATTGACATATTGATATAAGTACTCCTTTTTTGGATATATATCTAGGAGTATAATTGCTGGGTCATAAATTAGGCACATATTTCATTTATTAGTAAGTATCAAACACCTTTCTTTTAAGTGACTGTGCCATTTTCACTCCTATAAGCAATACATGAGTGTCCCTACAACTCACATCCTTACTGACACTTTTAAAATTTTATCTATTATGTGGGTGAATAGTGGTTTTTCACTGTGATTTTGCTTTACATTTTAAAATTAATAATGATATTTAGTAGAATTTAATGATTGACCTTTGATATTTTGCACACCTTCTTATTTAAGATGCATGTTCAAAGGTTTTGCTCATTTTAAAAATCATGTTTTGTCTCTTTATTATTATTTGTGTTATTTATATGATTTTTTAAATTCTGGGCTTAAGCAATTTATTTAAAATATAGCACTTGAAATATTATCTGCCTGTCTCTAGATTGCCATTTTAAATATTTATTTGTATGTTTTGATGAGTAGAGTTTATTACTATGATGAAAAATATTTTGGTTACAATTTTTGTTTTTTGCGTCCTGTTCAAGAAATCTTTGCCCATTAAAAAGGAGATGAAATTACTCTTCAAAGTTTTCTTCAAGAATGTTCAGAGTTTTAGTCTTTACATTTATGTATGATACAAATCAAACTAAAATTTTGTGTTATGATATATAGTAGGCATCAACCTAAAAATTTATTTTTATCAAAATAGATATGTCATTGCTTTAACATGGCTTACTGAAAAGACCTAACATTCTTCATTTGTGTCTCTGTCAAAAATCAAGTGATTGAGTATATGTGGCTGTACTTTCAAGGCTTTCAAATTTCTTAAATTTGTCTATGTTGTCCTTACAATAAAACAAAATGTTATCATTTACTTCACCTATGTAGTAAGTTTTAATTTTTTGTTCAAGATTGTTTTTGCTGTTGTAAGTTGTTTGTAATTAAACATAAATTATTGAATAGCTTGACAATTTCCATAATAAAAATATCTATTGTGCAATTTGGGGGAAGATATTGGAGTAGGGTGCTCAAGGACTCAGTCGTTCAACCAATAAAACTCTTAAACAGGAAGGAACTCTATGAAACAACTATTTTGAACCTCCAGAGGCCAGAACACTGTAAAGCATCCAGGGAAGAACAGGAGGAAGAGACTGATAAATTACAGTAAAGAACCAAAAAATGCTCTCTGTAAGCATCGGCTACAGTGCCCATCCCACATTCTTGCAGCAGGCCACCATGGGATTGAGTTTCTCCCTAGCTGTTGGTGACAGAAAAGGACATGAAAATCCTCTTTCTCAAGAACAGGGCTGGGCACAGATGATCACTGATCATGGCTTATGGTGAGAGAATTTGGATCATTGTGTTCCAGCACTGAGGGCAACTATTGTTTCAAACTGGCCCTTACAAAGGTGGTGGCAACCATAGTTTCAACTCCAAACTGAGCAAATATGGTGGCAGCCATGGTTTCAACATTCCCCTTACAGAGGTGGTGGGAGTATAGATTTTAAGATACAGGTCTTCCTCAGGGCTGTGAGAGACAGTTGGCTGAAACTCTGCTTTGATGGGCAGGCCATGAAAGCTTAGCTTTGGGGATCCATCAGATAAGGTTTTGGTACCCTTTTAACCCCCTTCACAGGGCACTTTGGAGCCAGTCTGCACTCCCTTCATGGGTCTCTGTCCTTTTCAAGCTGGGAAAGACCTAATGGGGAATATCTTCCCCAGGGTGACCCTTCTCCCTGAATTTTCCCTCTAGGTAAAAGCAGCATTAGATAACAAAGGGAGTGTAAAAAAAACTACAGAGGCAGACAATCAGGGTCAAAAGCCTGCTGGCTTCAAATACCCAGGAAAGGGAGGTTCATTGCCTGGGAAACAGAGGGGTTTGCCAAACTCCTGTAAACAGGGAAAATACAAAACAAGTAATTAAGCAAAATCCCAGGACAAAAGAGTGGTTCAGAAAGACAGGGAAATACCTGCACAATGAACTTCTCTTGGGCAGACCTACCTGATAGGAGGGCTGAAGCTCAACAAAATCTCTTTCTTATTACTATTCCTAATTTGATGAAAGTTTATATCATAAAGGATGGACTGACAAATATTATCAAATGCTTTTTCTCAATCTATTGGAATGATCACATTTTTTTCCTACTTTATTCTGTTTTGTCGTGAACAATTGTTTTTCAAATGTTAAACTGAATTTATGGGATAAATATTTTTGGTCATAATGTGTTTATCTTCTTTTTATATATTGCTGGATTTAATTTGCTAATATTTTGTTTAGGGCTTTTTTTGTCTATATTCATGGCCTTATTGGCATGTGATTTTATTTTCTTAAAGTACTCATAGCTATGGTTTTATTTGAATTTTCCTGCTTGGTCTCCTTGGAGCTTATTGAATATTTGGACTTTTAAGTAAGATTTGGATAATTCTTTCTCATCATATCATCAAATATTTTTGTTTCAATTTCTTGCACCTCTCTTTTAAGATAGTAGACCTTTCTGCCATGTTCTATAACTTTTTATGTTCCATTATTTATTCATCTATTATTTTCCTCCTTATTCTTCAGGTTAGATATCGTCAATGGGCCTATCTTTGACTTCATTAATCATATCTTGCTTTGTCCAGTCTACTATTAAACTGATACATTACATTCTTAAATTTTAGATATATTATGCATCTCTGGACTGATCATTTGATTTTTATAGCAAATGGTGTTTTGACATATGCCATATTTCTATCCATTTTTTTTCTACCTGTTCTTCTTCTTTTCTTAAAATATTTATTATTTTACATATCTGTATCAGTCATGAGAATTCATCTTTCAGTTCTCTGACTGCAGGGAACATAATGATCTATAAACCTGGTTATTGTTCTCTGACCCTCACTGTATTTGTGTAGATGCCATCCTTCCCGTGAGTTGCTCCCAGCTAATACCTGTGCTTTCTGGGGATATTAATGCAGGGCCATTCCTGGAAGATGTGAGCCTCCTTTGACATATGACTTTGGTATGAAGTCTATTCACTGGCATTGTCAAACGTTTTGAGAACTGCATAGATATCTAAGAGGTTTCTATCAAATCTTCCATACTTCACTCCCTCTTAAGTCAGGGTTTGTACCAGTAGTGGTGTGAATAAAATGGGGACATAAGACATAAGACATTTGTTTTAGTCAGAATAAATGAATAAAGTCCTGAATGATGGAAACAAGAAAAGGTCAATACAGAAATGAAAGTAGGAAATTTTTGGAAGAAAATTTGAGAAGCAATCTTATAATTAAACATATTTTTGGTGATGACCAATTATAGGCACAATTTAGATAAAATCTTGAGGAATATATAAGCAAAAAAAGAAAAAATGAAGGATACATTAAAAATTTAGGCAGAAAATGACAAATTAAAAATGGTGAGATTTTAATATATTGGTAAATAGTAAATACAAAACAATATTTTTTTTACAAATTGAGATTTATGAGTGTTAAATCATGGGTTGCTTTTCAAATACCAATATGAGTATTTAAATACAATTTGGCTGCTTAGGTTTATAAAAAGTACACATATAGTCTCATGGAGCTCTGTTTACCTAGTTCATTCTGAAACTAATTTCATGCAAGAAATGTACAGTCTGTCTTCCATATGGATGTGCTTTTGAAGTTATCAAACTATCTGCAATTTAGCTTAGTAAAGTTTTCCTGAAGCAGAACAAGTAGTATGAACAATTTTATCAAAATCATCTTTTCAGTAAACAAAAAAATTATTCCCTCATTTTAAAATTGCTATTCTAGTTTCTTTGCTGACATCTCTAGCTACAGTCTCAATCCCAAGTTAAATGGCTGAGAGACTAAGCTCATAAAGGGCCAATTTCATTACTTCACTTCTACCTAACAAATACAGATAAATTTCTTTCCCTCCAAAATTAATATTGAATTCTGAATTAGATCTCCAGCCAATAAAAGTCCCAATTTTACAATACAACTTTTTTTTTCTTAATTTCTTCACTCTCCCACCTGTTTCTATTTCCATACCATTTATTTACCAATTGGCTCGTTTAAAATTATCTTTCTCCTCTTTACACTTATTCAAATTTTGGCTGATTTTTGTATTAATTAAAATTTTAGTCCAAATGACTTTAGTTGAAATTTTGTCTTAATTGAACAAATTGACCATAAATATTTAATCTAAGAAACAGATAAATATCAATACATTTATAATTATAGATTTTTCCAAAATGACAGTATGTAAAAATTCATTCTAAGACATAAATATGGCCAAGAGATATTGCTTGACTGAATATATAACAAGTAGTTTATAGCTTTACATTTCAGGATAGTGAGTTAAGGAAATTATCTTTTCCATGATTTTTTTTGGAGAAAGCTAAACACTAAAATATTATTTTCAATTCAGAAAAGAGTCTAGAAATATAGATTACAAGCGTATTTCATAGGTTAAATGCTTTGGTTTTTACATTAAAAAATAATTGAAACTAGTTTTCTTACATGTAAATTCATATAAATATGTCAACTAGCAATATTCCAGGAAGGAAATGTTTAGTTACATCAAAGAACAAAATGGAAATTTTTGCCTCACATAGAAAATATCAACTTGATGTTTTCATTGCGTCTCAAAATTTTCCTCTGGATATTTTAAACAATTCCTGTTCACCATTTTCAAGTTAATATTATCCCCGTGGCATTTTGAAAAATAGATGTGTTTTCTATTGAAAACTGATTATATTATAAAAGTGAACAATAACCTGTTTTTATTTCTTGTTTTGCCAATGCAATTTATTTTGCTATTGTTCCTTTTATGCCACTTTTCAGAGAATTATTTGATTGATTTAATGTAATAGAATTTTGTCTTCAAACATGTGGCTAGAATACCACACCCTTTCTTCCAGCATTAAAATTTCTAATAACTATTTTGAATTGTATTGTTATTATAAGACTCAATTTTTCAAAGAATACAATCATGTGAAAAGTGATTGTATTACCCTCTGAGAAACTTCAAATTGCGACCAAAGTATAGAATCAAAAATTATATTTTAAAGCAGCAACAAAAAACAAACTGACACATCCAATGCTCAAATAGTTCACTCTATCTTGGTGTCAAGAGATTAGAGAAAATAAATGACACTATAGATTCAAACCTCAGCATGACATAAAACCAACTGAAATGAGGTTTAGATGAAGAAAGTGTGAAACATCAGTGAGAAAAAATTTTAAAGTTAAGTAGAATTCTGTCTATTTTTTTTCTATAAAAGGTAAATACTATCCTTATTATTACTATTAAGCCAAATTAAATGAAGTGAGTTAATGTGGGAATTTTGTATTTTGGATTACTGTGAGAAGAGTAATAGAGATGGACATACTGCTTTTTATTGAATGGGAAACTGGATTACATTTAAACAAATAGTCACATCTGAAAATATAAGGCAAAATTATATTTCTTTGAATAAAAACCAGTTCCCAAATTGAATGAATAATAGCTCTATAAATGATCTATAAAAGGGAAAAATAATGCCTATCTCCTTGCTGATATAGTTTTAAAATTTCATATTTGTCATCTGTTTTAATCCAATATTGATTATTGTATTTTAAAATCATATTTAACAGGTTTTAGTTATCTATTGTTGCATAACAAATTCCTCCAACACTTACTGTCTTAAATGGAAAATCTAACCATTTTTGAGGGTTAAGAATTTAGTAATAGCTAAACTGGGTGCCATTTCTCAGGGCATATTTTGAGATTGTAGTCACGATGTCAGCCAAGTCTGCAGTCACTGAAAAGCTTATTTGGGGCTGTAGGATCTGTTTCCAAGATGCCTTTGAGAAAAGTATAAGCATATCCATAAGGCTGCTTTAGTATTTTTATGACACTACAGTTGATTTCATTCAGTGTGTTATTCCAGAGAATGAACAAGACAGAAGCCTAAATGTTTTTTATAACCTAATCTTGGATGTGACACCTTACCACTTGCACCATACTATGTTTTATAGAAGTTACTCACTATATACAGTCACAACCAAGTGGAGGGTATTAGCTTGCACTTTCAGACAAAGGAGTGTTGGGGGATTTGTGAATATATATACAAATACATATATACATTTTAGTGTGGTACATGTGTTACAATTGAAGAACACCTACTGAAGCATTTTACTAACCAAGGACTATAATTTGCATTATAGTGTACATTTTACCCCACACAATTTTACAGGTTTTGATAAAATGTAAGTAACCTGTATCTGTCATTGCAATGTCATGCAGGACATTTCCAATGTCCCCAAAATGCCTGCATTTTACACTTTTTCTTCCCTCTTCCTCCTTCAGAACCTCTGGTGGCCACTGCCTGTATATCAATGATACAAGTTCTTCCATTGCTAGAATAATAATAAGTCTACTTTAGTTCATAGTTGCTTTCCTCTCTTATGTTTGTTCATTCCTCAGTCTTGTGGATTTTAGGATGGTGATGCCCTCACTGCCTCCACTTGAGAGGGACCTTAGATCCCAATGGCAGATGGATGCAACTGTATTGCTTGCAGTTGCAGTTGCTTTCCACTTCCTGGGATAGGCGTTGCCCATCATCATCCTTCTGTTAGTTGTCCTGGGTGAGTCTGATGAACAGGAGAGTACGTGTTGCAATTCTACTGAGATTCAGGGCTCAACCGGTATGTGAAAAAACTGAAGATTTAAGTCTCTAGGAGATATATTTAACAAGGATAGTGTTAATTATAGGTTCATATAAAAGGGGCAGAAGAGCTTTGTGTAGGGAAATTACAAATGAGTCTAACTCATTAAATTGAGGAACATATATTCTAAAGTAAGGCCCATTGACAAGTTGCCAAATTCCTCAGATTATCTGCCCTGTCTATAGTGTCTAGATGTCTCTAGAGTCCTCAGAAGCCCTGCTGTTTGAGGCAATGTTTACTGTGGCAATGAGATCCTGATGAGATAGGCATAAGTGTAACTCTGGAATAACCACCTGACACTTTGAATTCTCTTAGCCATAAAAAAACCTCATTTGTATTTAATATTTCCCCCTTTTGATCAAGGTATTTTTTCCAGATTCATCACTAGTCAGTGCTTGTTAATAATCCCTTGATGGCAGGGAAGCTCATCCCTGGGAGTCATGTCCCATGCCAAGGGGGAAGGTAGTACATTTATATGCTGAGTTTGGCTTAGAGAGAGGCCACATTTGAGCAACAAGGAGGCTTTCAGGAGGTAACTCCTAGGCAATATATAATACTAAGCTAAGTTTCAATTTCACAAGAAAAAGTTTGTAAGTACAACTATCAATTTCAAGGGCCTGGCATAATGGTCTGTCCTTTGCTAGACACTGCCCATGTAATCAGGGGATTCTTGCTGCTCTGTTAGAGAATGTAACAGGACTTCCCCGGATGGGAATTCAATATTCTTATGGTTATTGTGTGGGTCCACCCACTGAGGCAACCCCCCATGACCACTTGAACATATTCATATGCCATAGAGGCATTCCTCAGGTGTACCCTTCTCCACATATCCCTCCATCACTGACACCCTGCACCAGTGAGCTTTCCCTGCCACAGTTGTCAACCTTCTTCAATCCAAAACCTTCCAAAAACAAAGCCAAAAAACACAAGTAAAAGTAATCATAAATTAATAAAAATAATAAAATAGCAAATAAAATTCAAAAATAAATAAATAATTTTTTTTCTTTGGGTCTTTCATCAGTGTAAGGTCTGTTATCTTTTATATACAATGACAATTTCTTTCATATGTTCCCCCAGTGTCTTTTTTTTTTCCTTCAAAGAAGTTTCGGTTACAGAAAAGTCACATAGAAAATATAGGGGAGTCCCATATACTCAAATCCCTCCCATCTCCCAATCTCCCCTATTGCATATTACAGGGGAATGCTTTCTAAGGGGATGTGGCAGGCTACATTAACTGCATTATAATGTTTAAGTAATGACAAAAGTTAAATTTTTTATTAAAAAATAATACAGAATATACAGCCTGTAGAAAAGGAAAAATTTGGTTTGAAAAAGCGAACATCAAAGGAAGAAATTTGTGATAAAAGTGTAGATTTTGAAAGTGGAGGCTTACTGATTGATGTATATTAGAAACTTTTTACATTATGATACTTTCTCAACTCTAATAATATCTTTATATTTCTTTTAAAAAATTGGAATTGAATATGTTTTATTTGTGATCAGGTATATATGAATGTACTCAAGTAGAATGGATTCAAGTCTCAAGATACTTGGCTATAGTACCCTTTCATATCTGGGTTATATTAAAAACATTAATAGAAGTTATAAACTCCAATTTATTCACAAATATTTAAGAAAACAAACTAAACAAACTGACATTGTCCATGAAAGCTACTGAAAAGACAATATTTTATTTTTCTTTAAGCAAACATTTATGTGCTACTCTGATGAAATCTCAGCAAAGTAATAGATCTTAACTGATAAAAACTAAATAAAAAATATGAGCAGTCTTTTCCAGAAGGAAATGATGAATCTGAACTCTAATTATATGGGCCATTCTGATCACACATTAAGAAAGATAATTTAAATTGTAAGTGTACTAAGATAAAAATTAGGCTACCCTAGGAAAGTCTAAAAGTAGAGTGTTCTTTATAATATAATTCATTTCTCTCACACTTAATGATCTAACAAGTATAAACTGATGGGTAACCTCCACTTCGCAGGTTCATTTGAGAATCTGGGTTTCTTTCATCTTGTTGCTTTGCTCTACTTAATTGTTTCATTCATATCTATGTGTCCAAAGAGGAGTCACTGCCACTGCTCTGTTCCAACATGCAGTATGAGTGAAAAAGAAAGGAAATCCAGGTCAAGTGGCATGTCTTTGAGTTGGTGATGGCATAGAAGTTGCACAATTCAATTAAACTCACATCTATAAGTGTGAAGAGAGCCATATAATCACACCCAAACCCAAGAAAGGGTGCTAACATAGAGAGGGGTAGCAATGTGCCCAGCACAAACTCTGAGGATTTCTACTATTAGGATGTAATATATAATGGAGAAAATTAGAAATTTCTATCTCAGCAATAACATGGAGGAGTGGTGTGATGAAGAATGTTTTAAAGACCTGAGTTGGAGTGAAATGCAAAATAACATAGTAGGAAGTTTTACAGATAGCCCCATCCACCAGAAAAATGAATGAACTGACATAAGAGATTAGGGTTAACTTGGTGGTAAACTTGGAAATATAATGGGCATTTAGAACAACCAAAGAAGTGCCAGAAGAAGGGAAATGCTGCCAAGATTTCAGCTTTTATAAGTGAAGTTGAGCACAAACCAGCCCCATTTCTTAGCTCTTCACTGCACCTATGGTAATGCAGAACTGAAGCCTAGATTCTGGGAGTGGCCTGTTGTGGCCAGGGTGGCAGAGGAAACTTCATCCTCCAGAACTTTAGTTTGGAAGTCAAGGATGGACTTGCAGATTCTCGAGAGTAGCAGAGATGCTACTTATTTACAGCCCACCGGGAAGTAGCAGCTTCCAGCCTCCCATCAGCATCAACTGTGATGTATAGATCCAGATCTCAACAAAAATTAATAAAGCATACAAGGAGACAGGAAGGTCTGGTCCAGTCACAAGAAAAATTGAATTCAACAGAAGCTATCCCATAGGAAGCCCAGTCACTGGAATTACTAATCATAGATCCTAGATCAACTTCCTTAAGTGGGATAAATGAAGTAAAGGAAAACAGGGACAGAAAACTAAAGGAAATAAGGAAAACAATACATGAACAAATGAGAACTTCAATTGTAAGATGAAAATTATAAATTGAGCCAATAGAAAATCTGAGACTGTAAAATACAATAACTGAAATGAAAAATTCAATAGATGGTCCAACAGCAGATTGGATCAGAGGACAGGATCAGCAAACTTGAAGATAAGACAATTGTAATTAATCAGTCTGAGGAGCAGAAGGAAAAACGAATTAAAAAACTGAATAGAACTTCAATATATACAACATATTGAGAGAGAATGAGGAGAAAGAAAGAAGCAGATAAAAACATTTAAAGAAGTAATGGCTGGACACTCCCCATATATGATAAAAGATATGAATATATAAATTCAAGAATCTCAACAAATTCCAAGAAGGATAAATTCAAATAGATCCACACTGAGACATATTACAAAACCCAAAGACAGGGAGAGAATTTTGAGAATAGATGAGGGAAGTGATATGCCACATACAAGGGAGCCATAATAAGATTAACATTTGATTACCATTACAAAACATGGAGGCCAGTAGGCAGTAGATTGACATATTTAAAATGATGAAAGAAAAAACGTCAGCCTAAATAAAATATCCTTTAAAGTGAGGGAGAAATTAATACATTTCTGGATAAGCAAATGCAGATTGAGTTCATTATTACTCCATCCTTTTACAAGAATGCAAAGGGAATCCTTCATGTTGAAAGATAAGTACACTAGACAGTTACTCAAAGCTGTATAAAGAAATAAGGAGCACTGGTATCAGTCATTATGTAGGCAAATATAAATGCTAGTATTATTGAATTTTTCATCGTTGTATTATTGAATTTTTCCTTCAAATTCATTTTAAGTAATTTGTGATAAAAAAAAACATAAAGGGGAGGAGTGGAGGAGTACAAAAAAAGAGTGTGTGTAGGCTGTTGAAATTACATTGCTATCAGTACAAACTAAAACTTAACAGATTTATGATGTTAAACGCAATTCCCATGTTAACCACATAGAAAATATCTTTAAAATTTATGCAAAAAAATAAGAAAAGATTCAAAATGTCTCATATAAAAAATCATTTAAACAAAAAGAAAGGCAGTAATTGAGAAAACAAGGGACAAAAATATAGATATAACTTTTTGTTAGCTCTTGATTGCCAAACTAATTATGAAACAATGGGTTGGCTGAAATGGGAATTCATTGGCTAACAGTTTTTGAGGCTAAGAGATGTCCAAAATTGAGTTGTCAGCCATATGATGCTTTCTCACTGAAGACTGTGGCATTCTGGGCCTGGCTGCTGTCAATCCCTGGGTCCTTGGCTTTTCTGCCATAGTGCAATGTCGTCTCCTTTCTCTTCTTGGTTCCAATGGCCTCCAGCTTCTTGCTTCTCCTGTAGATTTCTCTCTCCATGTCCAATTTACTTTGCTTATAAGGACTTTACTTACATTGGATTAAGGTCCACCCTCATTCAGTTTGGGCACACCTTAACTAAAAACATCTTCAAAGGCTTCTATTTACAGGTGCCCCACCTCAGGACCAGGGGTTGGGACCTGAACATGCCTTTTGTGGGGGACATGATACAATTCCCAAAAAGACATACAAAAAACTTTTTTAAATGGTCAATATATGTCTTTCCTTATCAGTAATAGCTTTAAATATAAATGGATTACACTAATCTCAGAAGAAAAATGATTCAAATATATGCCTTATACAAGAGTCTCAGCTCCAAAGACACAAGTTAAAACCTAAAGGATGGGAAACATATTCCATGCAATTAGCAGCTGGAATGTCTATACTAATATCAGACCAAATATATTTTAAGAACTGTTATAAGAGACAAAGAAAGGTATTATATTGGTAAAGGGTCAACTCAAAAAGAAGTATAGCAATTATAAACAGATATGCATCTAATAACATGACTGCAAAATATATGAAGTAAATATTGTCACAATTGAAGAGAGAAATAGGCAGATCTAGAATAGTATTTGGAAATTTCAACACAATATCTTCAATAATGAATAGATCATTTAAAATGAAGTTCAGCAAAAAAACAGAACACTTGAACATCATAAACCAACTTGATCTAGCAGACAAAATGTAGAACACTTCAGCCATAAAAAGCACAATACACATTTTTTCAAGTGCTCATGGATCATTCAGCATTATAGATCATATATTAGAGCATAAAAAGCTTTAATGAATTTCAACACACTGAAATCATAAAAAGCTCTACCTATTAGCATGATGGAATGAGGCTAGTGATCAATAATGGAAGGAAAACTGGAAAATCTACAAATAAATGGGAATAGACAACACAGTCTTAAATAAACATGTGTTAAAGATGAAATTACAAGGGAAATTAGAAAATATTTAGAAAGGAATGAAAATGAAAACACCACATACCAAAACTTATGGAATGCAGAGAAGCAGGGCTTACAGGGAAATTTAAAGCTTTGAATGTCTTTATTAAAATAGAAAAGAGATCTCAAAATCAATAACCTAACTTCAAAACTAGAAAAAGAAGAACAAAGTAAACCCAAAATTAGTATAATGAAGGAAATAATTAAGATTATTACAGAGATCAATGAAATATAGAATAGAAACATAAGAGAGAGAATCAACAAAATTAAAATTTGATTTTTTGAGAAACAAAAATCTTTGTTCTTCTTTGAAAGAAGAACAAGTTGGAGGACTCACACTTCTTGATATCATAAAGCTACAGTAATCAAAAGAGTGAGGTACTTGCTTAAGGTCAGTCAAATAGATCAATGGAATAGAATTGAAAGTCTATCAATAGACTCACAAATTTCTGGCTAATTGATTTCAACAGGGTGTCAAGTACATAGGGTGAAAATAAAAAATTCTCTCTTCCGTAAGTGGGTTGGGAAAAACTAGATATCCACATAGAAAAGAATGAAACTTGGCCCTTACCTCAAACCATGTGAAAACATAACTCTAAATGGATCAAGGAGTTAATATATAAGAGCTAAAATCATATAACTCTTAGAACATTACATAAGGGCAAATCTTCAGGACCTGGGATTTAGCAATGGATTTTTAGATATCATACCAAAAGCATGAGCTACAGAAGAAACAATACATAAATTCAACTTCATCAAAATTAAAAATTTTGTTCATGTAATAGCATTATCAAGAAAGTGAAAGCACAACCTATATAATTAGAGAATATAGTTTCATGCTCACATCTGATAAGGGCTTAAAATCCAGAATTTATAAAGATTTTTTACAATGTGGCAATAAAAAGATGAACAGCCCAGTTAAAAAATGGGCAAACTACTTAATCAGATATTTTTCAAAAGAGAAAATACAAATGGCCCCTTACCCTTCTAAATTAATTTGACAATTGGTTTTACTACTTCTGCAAAAAGGGCTGTTAGGAATTTTATTGGGATTGCATTGAATCTGAAAATCACTTTGGGCAGACCTGACATCTTAATGATATTTGGTCTTCCAATCCATGAGCACAGAATGTCTTTTCATTTATGTAAGTCTTCTACAGTTTCTTTTAGCACTCTTTTGTAGTTTTCTAAATACAGGTCCTTTATGTCCTTGGTTAAGTTCATTCCTAAATATTTTATACTTTTAGTAGCTATTATGAATGGAATTTTTTTTCTGATTTCCTCCTCAGATTGCACATCAGTAGTGTACAGAAACACTCTTGATTTTTGCGTATCAATCATGTAACCTGCCACTTTGTTGAACTTGTCTATTAGTTCTAGTAGTTTGTGTGGATTTTTCAAGATGTTCCAAATATAGGAACATATCATCAGTGACTAGTGCAAGTTTTACTTCTTCCTTTCCTATTTGGGTGTTTTTTATTTCTTTATCTAGCTTAATTGCTGTAGCTAGAACTTATAGTACAATATTGAATAATAGTGGTGACAATGGGCATCCTTGCCTTGATCCTGACCTCATTGGAAAACTTTCAGTCTTTCACCATTGAGTGCAATGCTAGCTGTAGGTTTATTCCTATATGCACTTTAGCATATTGAGAAAGCTTACTTCTATTTCTACCTTTTTGAGTGTTTTTATCAACAAATGGTGATCAATCGAGAAGATCATGTAATTTTTTTCTACTTCAATTTATCAGTGTGGTTTATTACACTAATTGATTTTCTTGTGTTGAACCACCCTTGCACACCTGGGATAAAACCCACTTGAACATGGTGTATAATTCTTTTAATGTGCTTTTGGATTCTGTTTTCAAATATTTTGTTGAGAATTTTTGCATCGATATTCATTAGAGATGTTTGTCTGTAATTTTCTTTTTTCATAGTATTTTTATCTGGTTTTGGTATTAAGGTGGTATCGGCTTCAGAGAATGAGTTTGGTAGTGTTCTTTCATATTTAATTTTTTGGAAGTGCTTGAGCAAGATTGGTATTAGATCATCTTTGAGTGATCGGTGAAATTCATCTGTGAAGCCATCTGGTTCTGGGTTTTTCATGTTTGGGAGGATTTTGATGATTGTTTCAATCTCTTCACTTGTGATTGGTTTGTTGAGTTCTTCTATTTCTTCTAGGGTCAGTATAGGGAGTTTGTATGTTTCTAGGGTTTTGTCTGTCTTGTCTACATTGTCTAGTTTTTTAGCATACAGTTGTTCATAGTATATCTCTTATTTCTGCGGGGTCAGTGGTAATGTCCTCCCTCTCATTTCTGATTTTATTTATTTGCAACTTCTTTCTTTTTTTCTTTGTCAGTCTAGCTAAGGGTTTGTCAATTTTCTAGATTTTCTCAAAGTACCAACTTTTGGTTTTGTTGATTCTATTTTTTTTTCTCGATTTCATTTATTTCTGCTCTGATTTTTACTATTTCTTTCCTTTGGCATGGTTTGGGATTAGTTTGCTGTTCTTTTTCTAGTTCCTCCAGGCGTGGAGTTACAGCTTCAATTTTAGCTCTTTGTTCTTTTTTAATGTAAGCATTGAGGGCTATAAATTTCCTTCTCAGTACTGCCTTTCCAGTGACCCATATGTTTTGATATATTGTATTCTCATTTTCATTTGTCTCAAGATATTTGCTGAATTCTCTTGCAATTTCTACTTTGACCCAGTGATTATTTAAGAGAGTGTTGTTCAATCTCCGTATATTTATGCATTTTCTCTTTTTCAATCCATCATTCATTTCCAAGTTCCTTCCATTATGATCAGAGAAAGTGTTTTCTATAATTTCAATCTTTTAAAATTTATTGAGACTTGTCTTGTGACCCAAAATATGGTCTATCTTGGAAAAGGATCCATGTGAACATGAAAAGAAGGTATATCCTTCTGTTTAGGGGTACAATGCTCTATAGCTCTATAGATATCTGTTAGATCTAGTTCATTTATCACATTATTCAAGTTCTCTGTTTCCTTATTTATCCTCTGTCCAGATGTTCTATCCAATACTGAGAGTGATGTATTGAAGTCTCCAACTATTATTGTAGAGACATCTATTTTCTCCCTGCAGCTTTAGAGTGTGCCTCATAAAATACATGGGGCTCTCAGGTTAGGTGTATAAATATTTAGTATAGTTATTTCTTCCTAGTGAATTGCCCCTTTTATTAATATATAATAACCTTCTTAATCCCTTATAATAGTTTTGCACTTGAAATCTATTTTGCCTGATATTAGTATGGCTACTCCAGCTCTTTTTTGGTTACTATTTACATGACATAACTTTGTCCAACCTTCCACTTTTAACCTGGTTGTTTCCTTATATCTGAGTGGGTGTCTTTTTGACAACATATAGATGGCTCATATTTTTTTTATCCATTCAATCAGTCTATGCCTTTGATTAGGGAGTTAAGTCCATTAACATTCAATGTTATTACTGTAAATTCATTACTTACTTCATGCATTTTGTCCTTTGGCTTTCTGTTGTCAAATCATTCTATTGTCTGTCTTTTTACCCTTAATTTACCCTTCCTAATAATCTTCATTTCTACACTCTTCTCCAAATCTCACCTTTGTTTTTTCTTTTCAGGCTGCAGCATTGTCTTTAGTATCTCTTGTAATTCTTTTCTTTTGATAACATATTCTGTCAGTTTTTGTTTGTCTGTGAAGACTTTGAATTCACTCTCATTTTTGAAGGACACTTTTGCCAGATACAGAATTCGTGACTGGCAGTTTTTCTCTTTCAGTACCTTAAATACATCATACAACTTTCTTCTCGCTTTCATGGTTTCTGATGAGAGGTCAGTGCTTAATCTTATTGAGTTTTCCTTGGATATGTTGCTTTGCTTTTCTCTTGTTTCTTTCAGTATCCTCTCTTTATCTCTGATAATTGACATTCTGAATAGTAGTTATCTCAGATAGGTCTATTTGGATTTATTCTGTTTGGGGTGCATTGTCCTTCTTGGATATTGATATTTATGTCTTTCATAAGGATTGGGAAGTTTTTGGTCATTATTTCCTCAAATATTCTTTCTGCCCCTTTTCCATTCTCTTCTTCTGGGACACCAATAATGCGAATGTTTTTGCGTTTTGGGTTGTCATTCCATTCCCTGAGACTCTGTTCCATTTTTCCATTCTCTTCTTTTTCTGTTCTCCTATCTTTTCCAGTTCTGGTGTTCTGTCTTCCAAATCACTAATTCTGTCTTTGAACAATTCAAATCTGCTCTTATGTGCCTCTAATATATTTTTAATCTCATCCATCATGTCTTTCATTTCTGTAAGGTCTGTTACTTTTCTTTGCAGGCTTTTAAATTGTTCTTTATGCTCACCCAGTGTCTTCTTAATATCTTTTATTTCTTTAGTCATATTTTCTTTAAATTCTTTGAAGTGATTTAGGAGAGTTGTGTGATTTTCACTGACTGTCTTAAATCCTGTATCTCTTCACGATATTTGGTTAGTTTTTTTGGCTGGGTCATCTCTTCCTGATTCCTAGCATGACTTGTAAGTTTTTACTGATGTCTAGGCATCTAAATATATTGGTGAATTTACTCTGATGGCCAGTTTCTCTCTCTTGCCTCTTTTTTCACAGCTCTTCTTTGATATTTGGTTCAACTTATTTTAAGTCTTTAAAATTGTCTGGCTTAAGTTATCAAAATAGGCCAAGGACTTACTAGTAGGGCACAGATTCTCTCTCTGAGGTTAGGATACAGATAGAACCGGGAATGGTTTTTGTCCATGCAATTTCCAGACTGACCAGCAGATGACATTTGCCAAGTGCACCTTTCCTCAGAGGTGTTTCAGTCTGGGCTTTCCTGTGTTCCTGTGCTGAATCTCCATAGCAGAGATTCAAAGCAGGCTCTGCTGGCCAAATTTCCTGAAGAAAAGCCCCTTGCCTCCCCCTCCCTTTTCCCTTGAAACAGCTGACAGGGAAGATGGTGTCTGTTCCCCTCTCAGTCAACTGCAGTGAGCCAGGAGTTTTGCGCCAGCTTAATATCTTGGGGGTGGAGGAAGGGAGCCTTTCTTGGCTGCTGCAGGGGCTTGGTAACTCACATTTGTTGTTTCTGCTTCTTTGTCTCTCTGTCCCTCATTCTCCTGGGAGTTGTGTAGCAGTGTCCTGGTCTGCTGACCCCCAAAGCAGTTCCCTCAAATAGCTGTTGGCTCTTTCTCCACTGTTTTTGTGAGAGCATTGAACTCTGCCTGTTAGTTCAATGCTATCTTCCTACAATTTCTCTGAAATTATCTTCTTAAGCACCTAAGCAGAAGTCCTTGGTGTAGGAAACTAAAAAGAATAGAAGCAATCTTTTTCCTTTTTTCTTGCTTGACTGGTCATCAATCTTTTTGTAATGTTTTGCATTTGAGCAAATCAAACATTCCATTAATTTCATTTATCCATATAGTAGGAGAGCTGGATTGACTATATGAGAGCATGTATATTTATAACGCAATCAATATTTATTGGATTTATTTATTTATTATAGAGAAAAAAGTTTCCCTTGTGAATTTTGTTGTAAAAATAGCTGTATATATTACATGCATTTATATACATTTTATATATATTTTGGCATATATTATATATGCAATATATTAATGTATGTATACATATACATATAAAACTTTAGCATCATCATGCATACCTGACTACTAAAATATATAAGACAATAGACAGAAGATAGTTTCTTTCTAATGATATAGATAAATTATACCATATCATTTTAGGATGAATTTGTAGGAGTTTGTAATATATTTCCTAAGGTATAGAATAACAAAAGAAAAACAAAACAAAATAAAAGGTATCAGAGTTCTGTTTCATTAGTGGTAGGCAAAGCATTACCTCCTCTCAGAACATAACCAATGGGGAATTACCATTAAATTTGAAGTGTATTTTGATACTGGTCAGTCAAAGTTGAAAAAGGAAATATATCACTCAAAGTCCAATCCTTTTCCTGCCCAACAGCTCTCTCTCTATATCAAACCTCCATCTCACAAGTTCATTTTTAATGAAACAAACAAAAATTTCCACATAGCATAAAGCATCTCCTTCTCATCCACAAAGACAACAAATGTAAAATTTATCAATAAGACATCTTGCCCTAAGTCTAGAATCTGTAGCTTCCATCCCATAGAACTCAAATTATTTGGTTTTCTGACTCTCAAAATTTTAAACGTATCATAGTTTGCTAGGGCTTCTATGACAAATATCACACACTGGTTTGTCTTAAACAACAGGAATGTATTGTCTCACAGTTTTGTAGACTAGAAGTCCAAAATCAAGGTCTTGTTATGCTATTCTTTCTCCCAGAGTCTGTAGCATTCTTATGATGGCTTGCCAGAAATCCTTGGCATTTCTTTGGATTGCATCTCTGTCTCCGTCATGTGGCCGTCTCTCTCTCCTTCTCTGGCTTCTACTTCTGTTTCCAATTTCTTTTGTTCATAAGGAATTAAGCCATACTGAACTAAGGGCCACCCCTTGATTCAATTTTTCATCATCTAAATAGGCTTTTCAAAGTTCTTATTTACACATAAGCTCACACCCACAGGACCAGGGGTTAGGACTTGAACATGTTTTTGAGGAGGATTTGATTCAACCCACTCAAGGTTTTTCTCTTGTGAAGGCCATTAAAAACACAAAGAAAAATCTTTACTGTGATGACATATTTTTCCATTTTGATAGGCAAACAGATCCATCATAGAGTATTTAAATGCAAATATCTCCCATATCCTATCTCCTAATGAAAAAAAATGTTTTAATATTTTGGAATTTATAAGTATGCATGTCTGTTTATGTGTGAATGTGTGTGTGAAATTTCATATTGTCATACTGTCTTGTCTTTTCTTAAGCTTAATATTTTATTTTTAATATATTCCAAATCATTAAATATTGTTTGAAAATTTTCTGATTCATGCCTGCAAAGTAACTTACCCAGTGGATTTATCATAATAAAAAAATGTATATTTTGCATTCTAATTACTAATTAATCAACTTCATTTTTATGAATGTAATGGAGACCAGTGTTTAATATTGATAAAGGTATATTTATCATATTTTATATGCATTATTAATGCCAAGAAAGATACCAAGTACTTCACATGTTAAATCTCACTCAATCATCACAGTAATTCTATGGGTTATAAAGTACTGTAGTATATAATCTCTTTTTTTCACATGTTAGGAAATTGTTAAATACATGTACTAAATATATAGTAAATGTATGTATATATATATACATCATTTATATGTACAGATTACATATCCTATTTAATATATACATATTAAATGACTTTTCATTGCCATACTTGTAACAATTGCTTTTAAATGTAAGCAATCTGATGTTATAGTAATTATATATTTTTATAATCTGTTGTACATGATTATAGTAAACTCCACTGCAGAGAGAAAGCATGTGTATTTGTATGAATTAAATAGATAAACTTATTTGTATAGAGAAATTACATTCACAGAAGCATGTACAAATATACCTATATATTCATGTAATGGAATTGAAAATTTACAAAATAATATCTATTATGTATTCATGAAAGGTAGTAAAAATATATCTAGGCATTATAGTGTTTTTGACTGGCTCTGGCCATCAGAGTTTTACATAAGAGAGAGGGTTAAACAAGTAAGTGAACCTTGTCTTTTTAAGAAAGCTGTTTTTTTAAGAGTTGGTGTCTTCTTGCTGGAGACTATCAAGTTGAATTTTTAAAAAGTCCTTCATAAACAAAAAGAGAAGAAAAGAATCACAACAATCAGGATCATGACATAAATAGAGCAATGGGCTCTTACTTACATTTAAAAAGTTGGAGAGATCTGATGTAGGATGCCAAAAATTGCACCCCAAACTGTATTCCAAAATCATAAAAACAAGAGGAAAGTTGTTATTAAAAATGGTAAGCACATTTTGGAGTTTAAAAAAAAATCTCCAGGGACAGAAATATAAAGGACACCTACACAAGGCAGTAGGAATCAAACTGCTTTTCTCCGAGAAGGTAACCTCCCTAGATCCTCTGCCATGGTGCCTGTGATTTCTAATTCCCAGGGGACAAGACATGAAGCCACAGACACCTGCCTAGATAAGCAGGAAATGAACTCTCTGCATAATTCTGGGTACTAGCTAAAAATGCTCCCACTAAAAAATATTTTTAAAAACCCTCTAGGTTCTACTTAGATGACACAGCAAGAAAGCAGGCCATCCACCTTGGTCTATGAGTAAAAAGAGAATCAGTTATAAAAATAAGAGACCTCCACCCCTGTAACAAGCTTGAATTTGAGTCCACAACCTGAGAAGAATGTATCTAGTTAAAATCATGTATTTGTTATTCATAAGAAGGAGAGAAAGGCTATTGGTTTAGGAATTATCAATTTCTGCCAGAATGAAGGAAATAAGTCATCTCAAGAGACAGAATTTAAGAACCATGCTTTTAGGTGTTTTGATTGGGAAAAAAAATAGCTTTGTTTTCTTTGTTCTACACTTATTTGTGGCAATGGCTAATGCATTGAATGTGAAATCAAAACTCTTAAGGAATAAAGCCATAGAATTCGTCACTAGGAGGTTTGGGAAACAAGTGTGGGGATGGAGCTCTCAGAACGCTCCTACAATTTAAGAATGTTTTCTCATAAAGACTGTTCATCAAAAATCAATTGTAGGTAAGTCTCTTAATTGTAAAATGAGCACAAAGTAGATCTAAACAGTCTCCTTCCTATCCAGTCCCATGTTTGATCAGTGGAAACACAAACAAAGGACGTGGGAAAGCAATGTGAGTGCCCTCCTCATGGCCACCACCATTGGTGAGAACCTAATTTTCCATCAGCAGCAACCAATAGAGTGAGGATGATGCATCACTAGTCACATCCCTTGTAGTAACTTTCTTCACAACTATGTATGATTTTCCTTAATGTTGTACATATTGTCATAGAATTCCATATAGCATTGTTTCTGATCAAGATACATAATTTACTATAAAATACTCTTCATCCCATACAGAAGGGTGGCCTTACATGGAATTAACCACAGATATTTAAGTTACAGCACCAATGCGGCGACAAGATAAGCAGAATCAGTTGCTGCCTGTTCAAAACCTTAGAGGCAATTTGTTCATTAATTTGACAAATATTTATTGAAGGCGTATTATGGGCTTGGTAATTTTCTCAGACTGGGAGTAGAAAAGTGAAGCAACCAAACAAATCCACCCTCCATCATGGAGTCAGCCTTCTAATAGATGGATGTGAATGTTAATGATGTTACTGGGGCATTATTGGGGGCAATGAGGAGGTATTTATACATTGTTAGCTTTTACTGGTAGTTTTAAGGGCTCACACATCACATAGTGCCCAGTGATTATAGGATTTTCCATATCAATATATAAATGTCCTTTTACTTGCTTCTACCACTCCCCTCCCACACTCAAGAATGATATCCTACTGAAGGCAGGAACCAAATATTATTTACATCTTATTCTTATTTTCTAAGCTGAGATAGTGGTTAATACACACTAAGTATTTAATGTTTTTCAAGAATTTATGCGGAAGAAGAGGCGAGAACATCCTTGGGCCCTCCAAATCCACGCACCGCGGCATGCCCACGTCCAGCACCCACGTCCCTCCACTGCTGCCATGCACAAGAGAAAGGCTGGAGGTGACGTTAAAGGAGAGAAAGCCAAGCTAAAGGACTAACCACGGAGAAGATCTGCATGGTTTTCTGCTAAACCTGCTCCTCCAAAGCCAGAACCCAAGCCTAAAGAGGCCCCTGCAAAGAAAGGAAAGAAGGTACCCAAAGGAAAAAAAGGGAAAGCTGATGCTGGCAAGGATGGGAATAACCCTGCAGAAAACAGAGATGCTAAAAACAGAGCAGGCACAGAAAGCTGAAGGTGCTGGAGATGCTAAGTAAAGTATGTGCATTTTTGATAACTGTGTACTTTTGGTGACTGT